>SNQJ01S0057103.1:122747-141445 GCA_010110895.2 Picea sitchensis
GTGTATGGTTGATGATGTTGGTACATATTGATGAGTCATAGTTTATGTGTATTTGATGCATGATTGGTACATATTTGGTGCATGGTTGATGCACTCATTGATGGTACATGTTGATGTGTGGTTGATGCATGGTTCAGGTTATTGGTACATGTTGTTTGGTGTAGGTCGATTGGTACATGTTTACAACAATATATATTACAGTGATAGTGTGACAGTGGTTCCATCATTTTACTTATATTTCAGGGCAGTTGGATGGGGCAAGGAAAGGTGGTTGTAACCACCTTCCATTTGTAGCCGAAGAACATAGGGGTTTGTAGCCTCCTTCTGGTTGTAGCCAAAGAATTGAGGATTTGGAGATTCCCTCAGGTTGTATCCTGAGAAACTAGGGGGTTGGAGCCTCCTTCCAATTGCAGCTGGAAAACAAAGGAAGTTGGTGCTTCCAATGAATGTAATTATTAAAGACATATAAGAAAAATAATTCCGTGGTTTTCTCCCGCTTTGGGTTTCCACGTAAAAACACTGGTGTACTGTGTATGTGTATGATTTCTCATTTGCTCATTGTTTAATTACTCTTCAACTATTGGATGATAATGTTACATTTATATAATGCTTTCATTTTATGGTTAAAAAGGATTCAATTGCTCTATTATTGATTCACCCCCCCTCTTAGTAATCCAACAATATCAACCAGGAATGAAGATTCGAGAGATGGAAGAAGGTGAGGGGGCCTCCAACTATGATAAATAAGTTGAAGGCTAGAATACCAGAGTTGGTAATGTAGAAACATAATCCAATGGACACAAGGGCCGAGGGGAGAAATAAACATTGATAGAAACTGTGAGAATCTTGAAAATAAAGGTGCAGAGCTACAAGGAATACAATGAGAAACTGATGAGAGAACAAAGTTAGATAAATACCCGAGTGTTGTAGAGCTTAAATCAGTTGCAGAGGAAAACACAGAATGGCTCAAAGAAAGAGGAGGAAGGCGGGTATCATGAAGGAAGAGATGATTGTGGAAGAGCTGGTTATTCAAGAAGTGCTAGCATAACTCATAGAAATCACTCACCTCCTTTCTCAACAAGAAAGTTTTATGTATCTGAAGATTCCATAAGAAATCCAAAGGTATCTCACGTTAGGAACCAAAGAAGGAGACATGAAGTGGAAAATTTGTAAGGAGAGATGATGAAGCTTATGCCACCATCCTTTGATGGTGAAAGGGAAAGGGAATATGGTGTCGAAGCATGGTTTATTGGACTCATGAGGTATTTCCAATTGCATAACTATTCATCAAACCTAGAAGCCATAATTGCCACCTACCATTTACATGGGAAAGCTACAATGTGGTGGGATCCACTGAAGCAAGTTGAACATATTAATGATAATAGGATCACTTGGAAGCAGTTCAAAAATTATTTCACTTAGAAGTAGTAACTCTCAGAGCATTTCTATGACAAGAAAATGCAGGAGTTCTTTGAACTCAGGCTAGGAAGCATGACCATGGCAGAGTATGAGAAGAATTTCTTGGGGTTGTTAAAGTATGTAGGGTTTATAAATGATGAGAAGGTGAAAGTACAAAGGTTCTTGAATGGACTACAATCCTTTTATAAAGAAAATATTCGGTATGATGAGCCCAAGACCTTGACTGAGGCCATTAGGAAGGATAAATACTTGTATGAGCAAGGCTAGAGAAGAGAACCCGTGCAAAAGTCTTGGAAGGATAAGAAGAAGGATAAGTATGATAAGAGGAGGAAGGGATTCAAACCTCCTTTCAATAGAAATGAGCCTAATAAAAATCATCAAGACCAGTATGCTAAGGGTGAATCCAAGAAAGGAGACTCCTTGGGAAAAAGGGGAAGGCCACCAATCCAATGTTGGGGATGCAAATAAGATCACATGTACAAGGATTGCCCACATAGAAAGGACATAGTGAAGACCGTGCATAACATCCAAGAAGATACAAAAGTTGAAGACATAGGAAGGATTTATGCAACCTTATATGATCGACAAGCAAAATACCAATCCAATATGATCGAGGTGGAAGGTAAGATCATAAATCAGCCTGTTGTTATTTTAATTGATTCAGGAGAAAATCATTGTTACATTGATCCTAAAATAGTGGATAGATTACATTTGGAGAAAAGTAAGCTTGGAAAATCAAGTTTGGTTCAGCTAGCCACTGGAACGAGAAGGAGAATCCATGATATGGTCAGAGGTTGTACCATAAATCTTAATGGTGTGAATACTAGTGTTGATCTAAATATCATACCATTGGGGTCTTATGATTTTCTAATTGGAATGGATTGCTTGGAAAAGCATCGTGGTGTCCTAGATTGTCATAGTAATACATTTACATGTCTTGATGGAGATGGAAAACAAAGAACTTTGAAAGGAGTTCCAAGATCCATCTATATAAGGCAGATTTCAACCTTACAACTGAAGAGATGTTTCAAAAAAGGATGTCAATTGTATGCAGCCCATGCAGAGGAGCCAGAAAAGAAAAAGGGGCCCAAACTTGAATATTTATTGGTACTACATGAATTTGAAGAAGTATTCCAAGAAATACTAGGGTTGCCACCAAAAAGGGAGATGGATTTCTCTATTGATTTAGTGTCAGGAGCTTCCCGGTGTCAAAAACACCTTACCGAATGAGTACCCCAGAGTTAAAAGAATTACAAATGTAGTTGGAGGAATTTCCAAAGAAAGGGTACATACATCCAAGTGTTTCACCTTGGGGAGCACCAATACTCTTTTTCAAAAATAAGGATGGAAATTTGAGGTTGTGTATCTACTTTCGACAGCTGAATAAGTCCACTGTGAAGAACAAGTATCCTCTACCCAGAATTGATGACCTCTTTGATTAGCTAAGAGGAGAAAATATATTTTCAAAGATAGACTTGAGGTCAGGATACCATTAGGTAAGAATAAAGGAAGAAGACATCCATAAGACAACATTTAGAACTAGGTGTGGGCATTATGAATTTGTAGTGTCACCATTTGGACTAACCAATGCACCAACTATCTTTATGTGCTTAATGAATGGCATATTCAGAAATTATTTGGATAAGTTTGTCATAGTATTCCTGGATGACATACTTGTATACTCTAAGTCTGAAGAGGAGCATGAACATCACTTAAGATTGGTATTGCAAGTGTTGAGAGAACATCATTTGTATGCCAAGTTGAGTAAGTGTTCTTTTTATCAAGAGCAAATCCATTACTTGGGGCACATGATTTCAGAACAGGGTATAACAGTGGATCCAGAGAATATTGAAGCCATTAGAGGATGGCCAATACCCATGAATGTTTCAAAAATCAGATATTTTATGGGATTAGCTGGTTACTACAGAAGATTCATAGCAAGGTTCTCTAAGATTGTTCATCCTATCACTTCTTTGCAAAAGAAAGAAATTAAATTTGAATGGACAGTTGAGTGTGAAGAGAATTTTAATCTGTTGAAGGAATTACTTACTAGTGCACCTATGTTAAATATTGTTGACCCAAATGAAATTTTTGTGGTGTGTATAGATGCATGTAAGGAAGGACTTGATGGAGTCCTCACTCAAAATGGACATGTCATTGGTTATGAGTGCATAAAGCTTAAGGAACATGAGAGGAACTATGCCACACATGACTTGGAGCTTGCTTCCATTGTTCACACATTGAAGATGTGGAGGCATTATCTCATGGGAAATAGATTTGAATTAAGAACATACCACAGTGGTCTGAAGTATCTTTTTGAACAACCAACTTTGAATGACAGGAAAATAAGATGGCTAGAATTTTTAAGTGAATACGACTTTGATATCAAGCATATCAAAGGAAAAAGAAAATAAAGTTGTCAATGCACTTAATAGAAGAGTACATCTCATGCATGCTACATATGTCAGTATGCATCCGTCAAATTTGAAGAGAAGAATTTTAGATGTTGTTGTTACTGATCAACATTACCTACAGGTAAAGGAAAGCTTACAACAAGGATATGCACAAAATAAAATGAAAGAGTATGAGATGAAGGAATATGGATTACTTATGCATAAAAATATAATTTATGTTCCTAGTTTCGTAGAACTTAGAAATATGGTACTAAAAGAAATGCATAATGTTCCATATGTTGGACATCCTAATTACCATAAAACAATTACATCAGTAAGAAGCTAGTTCTTTTGGCCGGGAATGAAAAAGGATGGTGTTGATTACATCGCCAAATGTATGGAATGTCATAGAGTGAAGGTTGAGCATAGGCACCCAATGGGTTTGCGACAACCATTACCAATTCTAGAGAAGAAATGGGAAGTGACAACCATTGATTTTATAACTAAATTTACCAAGACATCAAGACAACATGATTCAATCATGGTAGTGGTTGATAAATTGACAAAGGATGCTCATTTTTCTCATGTAAAAACAACCCATACAACAACTAATATTGCAAAAATTTACATGAGGGAGATTGCTAGGTTGCATGGGATACCTAGGACAATTGTCTCAGACAGAGACACAAAGTTTACTTCAAATTTATTGGAAGGGATTAGACAAAAGATTTGGTACAAATAAGAACTTTATCACAACATACCATCCACATTCAGATGGTCAGATAGAGAGGGTCAACCGAGTAATTGAATAGATGTTGAGAATGTATGTGATGGATAAGCCAACCAAGTGGGAAGATTACTTGCACTTGGTTGAGTTTGCCTATAATAATGGGTATCAAGCTTCATTGAAAATGAGCCCATTTGAAGATTTGTATGGTAGGAAATGAAATACTCCAGTGAGCTGGAACAACCCAACAGATAGAGTGGTACTTGGGCCAGAGTTTCTCAAGGAAATGGAAGACCAAATGGTTAAGATTAAGCAAAATTTAAAGGCAACTCAGGATAGACAGAAAATTTATGCAGATAAGAACATGACATCTAGAGAATTTAAAGTAGGGGAGAATGTTCTTCTGAAAGTGAATCCCAAGAAGAGATCTTTGAAGTTGGGTAGTTGTACAAAGCTGGCATCCAGATTCTATGGTCCATTTGAGATATTGGACATAACAAGGCCAATTGCATACATACTTGCATTGCCTGCTTCCATGAATGTGCATAATGTATTTCATGTCTCTTTGCTAAAAAAATATGTACATGATCCTAACCATGTTATTTATTGGCATCTGATTCAGGTAGAGACAGAGTGAGACTCTTAGGTCCAACCAATGCGGATATTGGACAGAAAATAAAAAATGCTCCAGAATCAAGTTAAAGAGCCGGTAAAAGTTCAATGGACCTACTACGGTCCTGAAGATGCTACCTAGGAGCATGAAGATGCCATGCGAGCAGAGCACCCACAAAGTTTCGAATAAATTTTGGAATTTTGATTCTTGTTTTGTATATGCACTGAGGACAATGCCAAAATAAGGGGGAGGGGATGTAACACCCCAGATTTTGAGCCCCATATTAAATAATGTATGTTGTTAATTGTTGAGAGGCCAAAGTGCCCAAAGAATTAAAAGAGGCCAATGTTCTTAAGAAATGTAATGTTTTGATCATTATTAATAATAAATAGATTGTTGGCTACTAGACAAACAAGGACTAAATTTATAAGGGGCTATGATTCCACAAGAGAGGGGGCTTGAGGGGCTAAGAATTTATTTTATATTTTTAAAATAACCATTTTGTCTAATGGAGAAAATTATTTATGTAAGCTTCTTGGGGGAAGGACATGAAGTTCTTGATCCCCATGAATTATATAAACCCATCCCTGGTCTGTTGGGGGGGTTCTCACATTCATTGATTCTCTCGTTCTCTCTCTCACTCATGTCCTTGTTATTGTTCTTCTACTGGTTGCCTCACTCATTCATTCATTCACGCATGTACTCCATTGATCGTTGTTCACACCTTTCGTGGAGATCTCACTCCATTCATTTCTTTCACCCATTCATCTCTCCTCATTTCCGTGTCTTGGCTTGGGAAAGGAAGACAAACTGTTGAAGAGCGACCATGGTATTGTTGGGTGTAGATATTTTTGGTGTAATCCAACCATGAGTCGAGGCCTGCATGTATAAGTTGCTTTGGACTATAATGGAAAGGAAAATCAAGTGGTCGATGCACTCAGTAGGAGAGCTCATGAAGTGCATATTGCATACATTAGCATGTACAAGATATATCTAAAAGACAAAATTGTCACAACAACAAATTTAGATCAAAATTGTTTAAAAATAAAAGAGACATTACAACGATGCAATTTTCAACATAAATTTAATTATTATGAGTTGAAAGAAGATGGAATTCTCATGTACAAAGGTAAGGTGTATGTGCCGAAATCCAGGGAGATGAAAAATGCAATGCTAAAGGAGATGCACAATGTACCATATGTTGGGTACCCAAGATATCGGAAAACAATTTCAGTGGTAAGAAGCCAATATTTTTGGCCAGGAATGAAGAAAGAAGTGGCTAATTACATAGACAAATGTCTAGAATGCCAAAAAGTAAAGACATAACATAGACACCCAACAGGTTTTCTACAACCATTGCTCATTCCTGAATAGAAGTGGGAAGTTGTCTTGGTTGATTTTATTACTATTCTTCCTAGAATAGTAAATCAACATGAGTCCATCATGGTGGTGGTAGATAAGTTGACTAAAAAATCACACTTTATTCCAATAGAGACTACACACAAGGCATCGAATATTGTAGAAATTTATATGAGATAAGTTGCTAGGCTACATGGAGTTCCTAAGGCAATAGTTTCAGATATAGATCCAAGGTTTACTTCCAATTTTTGGAAGGGTTTGTTCAAAGGCTTTGGGACAAATTTAAATCTTAGTACAACATATCATCCAGAATCAGATGGGAAAACAGAAAGAACTAACAGGATAATTGAGGACATGGTTATAATGTATGTGATGGATCAACCATCAAAGTGGGAAGATTATATTCATTTAGTTGAATTTTCCTACAAAAATGGGTATTAGGCCTCATTGAAAATGAGTCCATTTGAGGCATTGTATGGAAGAATATATAACACCCCAGTGAGTTGGGATAATCCAACAGACATAGCAGTTGTTGGGACATAATTGTTGAAAGAAATGGAAGATCATATGGCAATGATAAATTATAATTTGAAGGTTGCCCAAGATAGGAAAAAACGTTGTGCAAACAGGAACAAAGTTTTCAGAGATTTTAAAGTGGGAGAACATGTGTTTTTGAAAGTGAAGGAAAAGAGAAGTTCGCTAAGATTAGGAAGTTTCTCAAAGTTGGAAGCAACATATTGTGGAACTTTTGAAATACTAGAAAAGATAGGTCCATTTGCATGCATGTTATCTTTTCCTGCATCCATGAGAGTGCATAATGTATTTTATGTGTCATTGTTAAAGAAATATGTGTCTGATCCTAACCACATAATTGATTGGAATGTGATACAGGTGGAGCATGAAGGGGATTTCCAGGTGGAACCAGTACGCATCTTGGACCGGAAATTCAAATTGCTCAGGAAAAAATCCATAGGGATGGTAAAGGTTCAATGGACCTGTTACGGTCATGAAGATGCTACATGGGAGCATGAAGAAAACATGTGGGTAAAATACCCACAATTTTTTTACAGTTCTGAAGAGAACATAACGCAAGACTCCATTTTGAGCAACTAGAGTTGGTTCCAGAACTCTAGTTTCTCAAAATGGAGTCCAGGTCTCCAGAACTCTATGCACAAAGTGATTGTAAAACGCTTTGTATTGATAAAAGAATGGCTCATTCCTTGGGTTATCCCTGATAAATGGATGGTGCATCCCTTGGGTTAACTCTGATAAATGAATGGTGCATTCCTTGGGTCAGTGAGTTGAGAGGAACATGAGATTTTGGTTGGAGCTACTACTGGAGTTGTTAAATTGCATAAATTTTATTTCTAAATATTGTAATGTAAATTTTCATATATGTATATCAACATAGAGTGCACAGAGTGTTAGAAAATTGGGTGTGCTCGTTTCACCATAGACAATATAGAAATATTATCACCCAACCTTAGGCACAAAGGTCACCCCCGAGCACCTTAACCTTGACAGACAAAATAATTCTGGTAGCAGACCAATAGCCAACCAAGGCGAGCGCACCAAGAAAGGATAACCAAAGACCAAGCAGAAAGTCCAAACCAATAACCCAAGACAAAGTCACCACTGCACCACTTGTAGTTCTCCTTCACTCATGCACACTTATTGTCCTTATGCAGTTGTGAGTGAGTGAGTGACACATGAGCTCTCATTCCCTCTATTTATACTTCTCCATCTTAACTGACTGGGCCAACTTCTCTTCCTGGGGGATAATAACTCAATATTAATTATTCTATTAATCCGACTTTTCTTCTAGGATTATTATCCAAGGCTTTAGGGTTTCTCTTGCTTCCCAGAATATTCTAGTCTCGTCAAAGGTTACAAGTGGAGGTTAATACCTCCCATAGATACCATAATATCAACACTCCCTCCTAGCTAGGGAGGTATTAAAGGAAATGGTCTTGAGAACAAAAAAACCATTCAACTGGTAGCATCATCATATCCACACATGCTATATCACGATCAAATTAGGAGCACCATCATCACTATCCAACTAGATAGTCTCCATGGAAATAAGAACAATTCCATCCAATAGAACACAATTGTGTCTATTCATAGTAGTATAAAACTACTATACAATGGTACACAACCACTCTTGGTAGCACACTGCTACTAACCAATGAAACACAGTCATTATTAGTGGATCACATACACCATTGTAGCATACAACTACTATCCAGAGACATACAGTCTCTATAACAATCATATCATCTGATATCGATATGCATAAACAATATCATGTTACAAACTGATTCATATGGGCCATTCTTCCACTCACATCTGTGATATCTAGAAGATCATCTTCCCTCAAAAATTAAAACATCAACCATGGGCTATTTGGGCTATTCTTCCCAAGCATAGAAGAATAATTTTCATTGATTTATGAGCCTAGACCATTCACCTAAATGGGCCATTCCTCCGACACTAATCATAGTGCAAACTGGAGAGAATGAGTCTTCCCTAGGGAATTCCCATCCCTGATTGCTAAACCTGGACCATTCACCTAACTGGGCCATTCCTTCGACACTAATCATAGTGCAACCTAGAGACAATGAGTCTTCCCTAGGGAATGACTATCTGGACCATTTCCTAAGGAAATGACTATCCTGCACCAACCTCCAAAATGGACCATTCTTCGAAACTTCTCACAACTGTGAACTTCGAAAGAATGACTGCTTGGCAAGGCGAACCATTCTACTTGACCACTACTCAGAGTGTCTACCAAGAAGAATGATTGTCCTAAAAAATTCCCCACACTGGCCACAAGGGGAATCGTTGTCTATGGTACATCAACAATCTATCCGACCATTTTCATTATGAAAATGACTATCCGATCTGGACCATTTTCTGAACTGGAAAATGCATGTCCGTCAGAAATCTTGAACCACTTTCCGGACTGGAAAGGAACTACCCAACCTAAATCATTTTCCAAATTAGAAAATGACTTCCCATGAATCAATAATATATATCAATGCTCCCTCCCAACTTGGGGAGCCATCTCTTCCCTTTTAGCGAAGGGAGTTATCTTCATGAGCCCCATCTTGTCCTTTAAATACACAAACTTTATCATGGACAAAGGCCTTGTCAAAATATCAACTACCTTCTCATATGTGGAGATATACTATAGTTTCACTTCTTCTTCCTATACTTTATCACGAATAAAGTAGTATTTGATCTCAATATGTTTTGACCGATCATGAAACACTGGGTGTTCTGATAGCCTCATTAAACTTTGATTGTCACAGTATATTACGGTCGAATATGGTACTTGATCAAATAATCTAGAAATCAACTTCCTCAACCATACTTCTTCAGTATATGCCTCATATGTTGCGATATATTCAACTTTTGTTGTGCTGAGTGTGACATAATTTTATTTCCTGTTGGCCCATAATATCATAGCAGATCCCAAACTGAAACACATCCCTGAAGTACTCCTTCTGTCTTCTGCACTTCCTGTCCAATATGAATCTGTGAATCCATGAAGTTGTATATCACTGGATGAGGTGTATCTTAAACATAGTTTAGTGTCCCACGAATATATCTTAGAACATGTTTTGCATCTATCCAGTGCTCATGTTTGTGTTCCACCTGGAACTGGATTAAAGTTTTTACAACAAAGCAAATATATGGTCGAGTATTCACTAGATACATCAACGACCCAATCACTTCCTGATCTAGGGATGGGTTTGCTGGATCAGAATCTGAGTCCCTTACTTTTCTTATATCTGTGGTCATAGGAGTGGCTATGGATTTGCAATCCATCATTCCAAATTTATGAAGAATCTTCACTACATACTTTCCTTGTCCAAGGAATATTTCACCATGCTTTTTCCATACTTCTAGTCCCAAGTAATAGTGCATGAAACCAAGATATTTCATATTGAACCCATAAGCTAATTCATTCTTACAGTGGGTGATGAGAGACTATGTACCTATCAAGAATAAATCGTCAGTATCTTTGAGTAGTAAAATCCACAAGTACCATTGTTCACAACAACCTTAGTAGGGAATTTGGATCACATGACTCTTAGAGAAACCAAGTATTATTAAGTAACTTTCCATCAATTCTATCATATCAAGATCTTGGATCTTGCTTGAGTCCATATAGGGATTTATTTAATATACAAACATGAGTGTCTCTGGGATGTACCTCAAAATCTTGAGGTTGTTGATATACTTCTTCTTCAATTTATCCATTGAGAAAAGTTGTATTTACATCCATCTGATGTAGACTCGATCCCATGGAAGCAACAAGAGACATAATGGCTCTAATAGAAATATATGTAAGCGGCATGAACAAGTTGTTGTCGTAATCTTCTCCCTCCTTCTAGAAGAACCCTCTGGCATAAGACCTTGCCTTGTATTTTTCCACTCTGTATGTCTCTTGCATGTTTGATCTTATAGATCCATTTTGAAGTTACCAATGATTTTTCCTTGGGTCTGAGACACATATTCCACACATCATTTTTTTCATGATGGACTAGTATTCTTCCATCATGGCTTCTTTCCACTGTTCCTTCTAAGATGATTCTTCAAATGTGAAATGAGTTCTTCATTTATAAGTTTTATCATACATGTTATAACTAGGGAATATTTTTGTCTTCTTTCTTTCTCTAAAAGTGCCACTTGGAGCTTTGAGTCTTTTTGCTTCTTATAAGGTAGCTTCAATCCAAGTACGGGACGTTTTCTAGTTTTAGGTACAATGAAGAAAGCCGATTCAATGAAGTTCATATAGTTTCATTAGATGATCAAGTTGTTATGGTTCTTCATTCTTAATTTTTGGAAGACAAGTGCTTTCTTTTTTAGGCTCTTCATATTCTTCTTCTTCCATGGATTCTTCTATGGAATTTATTGAAAGCCATATTCTATTAATTGAAGGTTATGTCTCATTGACTTCTGATCTTATGTTGTTTGAATATAGATGCAGTTTGGCGGATTCACTATATCAACAAAATATCTCCTTCTTTCACGAGGGTTCTAGTTTCTTCCTTTTATACTTGGGGATGTGAAAGTAAACAGGGTATCCAAAGATTCTTAAGTGTTCACATTAGGTTTATTTCATGAGAAGTCTTCTTATGGACTCATATCCTTCAATATGAGGTGGGGACTTACGATTTGAGAACATATATGGTTTTCATAGCTGCTTCTCCCCATAAATACACAGATAAACCTTCCAGGCATTCATTAGTGCCTTCATGGTTTCCTCAATGGATCTATTCTTCCTTTCTGCTACACCATTTTGTTGAGGATTATGAGAACGTTATCTCCTCCTAGCCACCTCTTGATTTGCAAAGGAAACAAATTCATCTGATGTATTCTCTCCTCCATTATCTATTATCAAAGTCTTAATTTTCTTGCTTTTGAAGTTTTTCTATCTCTGTGAATTCTTGAAACTTGTTGAAAACTTCATCCTTGTCTTCAAGAGATATGACCAAGTCTTTCTTGAGTAATCATCTATGAAGGTTATATAATAAAGAGACAAGTCTTTCTTGAGTAATCATCTATGAAGGTTACATAATAAAGAGAACCTACTAGAGATTTGACTAGCATCGGACCACAAACATCTAAATGTATTAGATCTAGGATTTGTTTAAATCTATTATCGCTACTTGAGAATGATTTATTAACATTTTTACCAAGTGCACATTTTCTGCAAATTCCTTCATGTTTAGATTGTAGTTCTGGTATTCCTTCAACCGTTTTCTCGAGGAAAGGTAATGCTTCATAGTTAAGATGAGCATACCTTCTACGCCAAAGTTAACTGGGATTGACTTCATCATGTACAAGAGCTTCATAATTACGTTCTAGTAGTCTGTATAATTTGCCTTCACGAGTTCCAATAACTCTAGCATTCTCTATGCTGGAGTCTCTAGACGAAGATAGTACTTCACCATCTACAAAGGTTATTCTATTTCCTTTGTCTTCTAGGTAAGATATAGATACAATATTCTTTTCTAAACCAGGTACATATAAGACATTACTCAAATGAACATTGTTACCTAATTTCAATTTGATGGAGGCTTGACCAATTCCTTTGACTGGATAGGTGTTCTTGTCTCCAAGTTCTACCTTGTAGGATGTCTTCTTTTCATTTAGATTGGAGATTTTGACCTGGTCTCTTGTCATATGCCTGGAAGCTCCACTGTCAATTATTCACATGTCATCTTCAAGAGTTCCTGTAAGAGATGAATAATGTATATGATATGTCTTTTCATTCATTATTTTTGTTGACTGATAGCTGGTCAAAATTTGACTTTGATTGGTCAAACGTTGATTTTGATTGGTCAAACATTGACTTTGACAGGTCAAATGTTGAATTTGACCCAAAATATCAACCTTGACATTGTTTCCTTCTGAGAGTGCCAATAGGTGCACTGGACTAAGGCGCACTAGAATATCCTCTCCTTGAGTAAAGTGTTCCATCATAAGGTGTTGTGCAAGATGTTTTAGGGTTTGCAGCTACACCTGCTAGTAACCTTAGTGGCAGTGCTTCAGTAACTACACCTGCTAGAAAACCTAGCGACAGTTCTTCAATGAGCTTAATAATATTATGGCTTAGCTTATTTCGAGTGGTTATATTGACTGAAGGCGGTGTGGGCCCATAACCTATTAGAAAAATGGGTGTGCTCGTTTCACCATAGACAATATAGAAATATTGTCACCCAACCATAGGCACAAAGGCCACCCCCGAGCACCTTAACCTTGATAGAAAAAATAATTCTAATATCATAACAATAACCAACCAAGGCTAGAGCCTAGCACACCAAGAAAGGATAACCAAAGACCTATCAGAAAGTCCAAACCAATAACCCAATACAAAGTCACTACTGCAATAGTTGCAGTTCTCCTTTACTCATGCACACTTCTTGTCCTTATGCAGTTGTGAGTGAGTGAGTGACAAATGAGCTCTAGTGCCCTCTATTCATACTGCTCCATCTTAGCTGACTAGGACGACTTCTCTTCCTCGAGAATAATAACTCAATATTAATTATTCTATTAAGTCGATTTCTCTTCTAGGGTTATTATCCAAGGATTTAGGGTTTCTCTTGCTTCCCAGAATATTCTACTCTCGTCAAAGGTTACAAGTGGAGGTTAATACCTCCCACAACTACCATAATATCAACAATGAGGATGGCACACAATTGTAGGGGAGGGGTAATGTAACATCCACATTATAATCCCCAGTTTAATTAATGCTTATGTAGATATAATATGTGGATATGGCCAAGCGATGTAATATGCGAATTGTATTTCAATGTTTTAATAATAAAATGTGATACCAACTACTAAGGGGACATGGACACGATATGGGGGCTGAATTAATCCACAAGAGAGATGAGTGTCTAGAATAATGGCCAAGAGGGGTCCAAGGGGGAAATTACCCATGTTTATGGATTTAACCCATTTTCCTAAATCTGCTATTGTATATGAACCTTCCCATTTCTGATTGAGTGTTTCCAAAGACAATAATTGAATACATGTAAGAGGGTGGGTGTGAGTGGTAACATCCCAAAGTTATTGGGTACATGGGTGTTGAGTGTAATCATCTTGGGGAAAAGTGTGAGTCAAGAAAGGAAAGCAAAAGAGAGGAAATTCAGATGGGTTTAAGGGGCAACAATTTTCAGTTATTCAAGTTTGTGCATGGGAAGGGGACAGAGAGAAAGAAAATAGAGCTGGAAGTCGACGCAAACACTAAGGGAGAATTCTAGAGAAATCTAGAGCACAATTGGAGCGAATTGGAGCTAGAAAACTAAAGAGTCAGGTTGTCAAGATTGAAGAGTGAACTCCTTGGTGAGTTTCACTAAAACAACAAGTGGTTGTTGTTGGTTTGTTGATAGTTTTCCTAGCAACAATTTCCCTTGAATTCCCAGATGAGAGATTCCTAGCTACCTGTGCCAGAGAGACCCTGATAAATGAATGCCACATTCCTTGGGTTATCCCTAATAAACGGATGGTACATCCCTTGGGTTATCCCTGATAAACAAATGGTTCATCCCTTGGGATATCTTTGATAAATATATGGTACATCCCTTGGGTTATCATTGATAAACGAATGGTGCATTCCTTGGGTTGGGAAGGTCAGAAGGAAGAGAGTTGGTGGAAAAATTGGGATAGTTGTAGGAGAATATCAGTTGGGTTGAAAGATTTATGAGTTGTGAGTGGATTGTGAGAGACCATCCTCTTTTATGGATTGCTAGCCTCAACTCGGGGGTGATTGGTTGTTGAGATTTAGAACAATCAGTCTACGGTTGGGTGGAACGTCCATCCCAACCGTCTGGTTGCACGATTCTTGTTTAAAGATAAGTGGTTTGTCTTGTACTGAGTTATTTACATGTGTTATTGTTGTGCATGAACTCTGTGTTAATGAGAATGACTTATACGTTGTTGTTTAGTTGTATCTCATGTTGATTATTAACATGATTTAGATGCATATGTTTTATGGTTATTGTCGTAGCTAAATCTGTTATAAATTGTAGTTGTAGGTTATGGAAAAATGAATAATAGTGAAATAATTGCTTTAATTAGTAAAAGTTTCATGTTATGTCTATTCCACACGTATTGTTGCCTAGCTGGAGGCTAGGTACATTACTAAAATGGTATTAGAGTTGATAAAGAGAAAGTTTTCACGTGACGTGGCTAGCTTGGGTGGTTGGGTACGTTACAATAAAGTCAAAGTGAAATTAGAACATACAATAATTGCATGAGGGTAATACTCTCCTCCTTTGTGTTTAGAGACTCACAAACACAAGGGGACCACTTTCCTTGGTACCCAAATCTCGACATGGAGAACATGAGTAAAAAATCTCATGCAAGCAACAACATCACACCCCTTGAGAGGGTTCCTATAGAAATAGTTACACTTGAGGGGAAAATAATCCCTATGTTGGGATTTCATTCCACATTAATACTCCTCTTCTCTAAATTTTCATTTGTTTATATGTGGCTTGGAAGGTTTGATCTCTATATTCCAAAAAACATGGTTCTATTTGAAGTGAATTTCTCCTTGTCCATTCGCTCTGATAACCATTTCTCATTGAGGTTCATTCATATGGTGGATGTTCTTGGTAGCCTACAAATTAGTTCCATTTCTTTCATTTTCATAAGTGTTGTGTGGACTACCCTCTTTATTTAGTTTCTTTTTATATTATTTAAATCCTCACCTAACTTGTGAAAAGCACTTGTGTTGAAGTCAGATAATGGATCATAAGCTTGGAAGTTATGTTTTTCTCCTCGTTTCACGTTGTGGCCATCAGTTGTATCCTAGTCCAATTTTTTCACTCTTAGGGAACATGGGTAATACCGAGAGTCTTTGATAGGGCTAACGTACTGCTCCCTTTCATACTTAACATTCTTCATCTTGGGGCCTTCCGTAGTGTACTAAAATTCGAGTAATGGTTGTTACATGCACACCAAAAAGGCCCATGGTTCATGTTATCACACAATTTGTAGGTTGGGAAAATATCGACCCAACCACCAAATGGAAACAACTAAGAGAACACCTACCCACTATCACCTTAGGCAGGTATTCTCGTCACTTTAGAGATGAAATAATCACCTCAAGGGGGGAATATCGGTGACCCTGGGGGGAATGAGATGGAAAGTGAATAGATGAAAGAGGGTCCCCCTATAGTTCAAGATATTAAGTGTAGAAAGGATTTGGAAATATTCTTGATGGTAGCCAATGGTTTCCAAAAGGTATGAGTACCTGCAAAGGGTGATTGTACTTGCCCGAGACACAAGAAAAAGCCAAGTATGCACATAATTTGTTAGGTGGACTAGAAAGTCAATCTTGGTATCTCTAATTGCATAAATAAACAATAATATATATCAGTAACAAAAATGCATTAAGAGCTGCAAATGAAGATGTTAAAAGTCTAGTAAAATAAGCAAGAGGCAAGCTAATAAATACTAGTTCAACTCAAGAATGAAAGAGCAAGACTCTAGCATGAAATAAGTATGAAAGGAAAAGTATTGCAGAGATGTAATTTGCAGACTTGTGGCTGTAGAATTCAAGTTGTTACAAGAAAGAGATCAACCATCAAAACTTGTCAACAATCCACCCAAAAAAGTGTGCTAGCCTTAGTAGGTTATAGGAGCAAGCTTTTAGCAACTTTAGACGATTGAGTAGTGAGTTATTAATGAAATTGTGTTAGGGTTTCTGCAACCCTAATGGATATAGAATAAAATTTATGACAGTAGCAATCAGACCAAGAGAACTAAGATTCCCTAGAGGGGTTAGCCACCTCAAGGCATCCACAAAAGAATCCAACTTGAACAAGATTGATATCTCACCAAAACACGTCTACCAATGCAAAAGATCAGATTAGTGCTTTATAATTGGGTGAATGGAGTATTTAAATCACAAGTTATATCAACAATATCCCTAGGGGTGTAAACCCTCTTACTCCCTAGGGTATGCCAATGAAACTATGGTAAGTCTAGGAGGGTATACACACTCGTATTTCTCATAGCAACCCTTGTCCAAGAATAACTTATAAACTTAACAAATGAGATGAAGCTTAATGGAGGGTGTATACAACATACTCCTCCTAGGGTTTCAACTAACAATAGCCAAGAATAAGCAATAAATAACTAGCAAGTGCAGATTTTTCCTTACCAATTACAAGAGAGAGAGAGATCAAACCCTAGTTCACCAAGCATTTACCATTCAAGAGAAAGTGAAGAAGCTTCCAAGAGGTGCACACTACTTAACCACATCCAATCACTTAGGTATAACACCAAAATATATTTTCAAGAGAGAGAGAGAGAGATACCAAAATGCTCAAGTATAGTGAAAATTTCAACCATTAGTCTTCTCACAATGGGAGAGCTATATGAAAATGAATTAGAGGTGACCTCTATTGATACAAAATGTCTTAAACATAGTTTTTCCACATAATTTAGGGTAAACCACAACATAATGGGTAAACATCCCTAATATTGCCCCTTTACAAAATAATATTATTTAATTCATACTTTTTCACATGAAAGAAACCTTAAAACATGACGTCACCCTCCTTTTGGATAACTTTTGTCACTTAAAGTCAAGTTGTTGAGATTGGAGAAGGGACGTTGGGCTTCCAAAAGCCAAGTGTCTTTGATCCAATCCATCCCCTCCACGATCCATGGGCTCTTTCCTCCAAAACGTGCCAAGTGTCCTCAACCACCACCAAACCCTAGCCCCTCTATGACTTCAAGCCTCAAGAAAGTGACATTTTGCCTCCTTCAAGCAAAACGTTTGGGTGGTAGGGGCTAGGTTAGGTCCTCCATGATGTCATGTAAGCCTCCAAAGGAATGTCTTTGTGATCTGACATGTGGTCCCTTGGCATCCAAACTGTGGGCTTCAATCCCCTTGGAAGCCCAAGCTAGGCTTGTTCCTCCAAAATTGTCCACCAGTTGGGTCTTGCAAAGAAAAATGGATACACCCTCCAAGGATCTCAAGTCAAAGCATCATGATGAGTAAATCAAATCAATAAAAGATCCATTTAAGAAAGTACATCCAAACCACCTCATCAAAATAATCTAATGCTCAAAGACCCTATGCAATTTTCCAAATTTGGGTATGGGAGGGTTGACAAATCGACCTATTGGGTGAATCGTTCCTCAAGTTTAGGGGTGTTTCCCGAGAGGACCTCCTTCTAAGTCATGTGTACGAGGGAAATTTTTTTAGGCATGGGGTTCATGGCATACAAGGGGTTGTAGTGTCTCACTTATGGGTGCCTTTGTAGAGGGTGTGTTGCACCTTCATTTTCAATGCATCCTTTTTCCAAGCCCATTCATTGCCATTAATATATAAGGTCCAAACAATGGGTAATCCCTACGGTTAATCGATTAGCTTGGGGGGACGTACCAAAGTGTCGCTTGAAGGGAGAAGTACACATAGTGCCATGGGGGTATAGTCTAGCTTGTAACGCACTTTGTGTAAATCCCTCAATCAAGTGGGAGATTTTATGTTATGTGTTTTCTTTTGTAGGTCTTTGATTTTTTGGGAGAATCTTTTCATTGCTCTCAATACCTCTTTGGGTGAGCATCTGGAAGGTTCATAATCAGACTTTTATCTTTTTCTAGCCACAAGCCTCTAGGCCTTCAACCCCTTCTTCCCATGAAGTGAGGG
>SNQJ01S0057104.1:43641-55457 GCA_010110895.2 Picea sitchensis
TATTCAGGTGGCTGTGCTATATTATGACTACATGGATCCACAGTGTATGATTGGCGGCCATGACCTTTGTTTTTGATGTCATCGGTCTATGATCTGAGTATGGGAATTCCTACCTCAGAATTGATATACATGATATTCTACTGATTCTTGAATGTTTGCAGGTTTCTGATTAGATGTGCTTCTAGTTCTTGACACACACATGCAACTTACAAAGTCTCTCGACTGTCACTAGTTCCACTCTCGGACTTTGGGGGGCATTCTGTTATCCACATTTTTGGTCATCAAAGGTGATGTCATGATAGTATCATGATAATGGAAAATCAAACTCTTCACTAAGAACATTTTCCTGAGAAAGGTTACACTTGTCAGCTTCTAGAAATCATATTTTAAAGATAGTTCGCAGACTGCATATATACTCTCCTACGAGAATGGTTCATTCTCGTAGGCTGCATTCAGCTGGGGTGCGAACTTCTTTCACTGTACTCATGGTTAGAGTGCGAACATGTTTCTAAAGGAGGAAAATGGATAAGTTCTCGATCCTTCTAGAAGGAATCTTCTAGAAGGGTGAGTTGGCTTTCGAATGGTTGGAAAAATACTGACTTTCCAGATATCTTGGAATCATTCTCTATCCAAGTAACTAAACTATATTCTCCTATATATTGAGGAGATTGCTCATGGAAAGGGTTAACAATAAGAATTAGAAGCAAGCTAGCAAGATATTGATTGGAGAATTAGTGCAAGACTGTATGGAGGACTGATGCTACAGTAGCAAGTGACGACAGCAAGGTCATCATATGTGGTTGATTTTCTTCATGTATGAGCAAGTGTGTGTGCCAGAGCTAGGAGCCATCGAAAGGAGACCTACGACATCAAGTCTCAGGTTGTAAGTTTCTCTTTCAATTAATTCAATACAATAATATGTCCCTTTCCCATAAAGATGATGTCACTTTATTACATAATTCCTCGATCATATGTATAGACTAGTCATTGAATATATTAATCTGCCTTTACTTCGATTGGTTCGTTATGTCGTGATTTGAACGGGATGAGAGCATTGGAGCAAAGCTTGGAACAACAGAGATATAAGGAAAGCGTTCATAAGGTATGTCCACAATCCTTACCTCTTAGTTCATTCAATAGGCTAGATCTAGGGAAAGAGTATTATTCTGTCATGTTTTGTTCTAGATACCAGGTGGATCTAGGGAGGTCGGTTTGTGTCCGCACTTACGGACTTATCCTGAAACACCTACTCCTTCACATGACGAAGCGTCGTCAAAAAACATTTTCCAAATTCCAGTTCTATACACATTCTCATCCCTCTTTTTTGATTTATTTTCCTCTATATAATTTTCTTCTGTGAAATTATTTACACCATCATCAAAAGATAGAATACAATTCCCTAGGTCTTGAGCGGCGACATAAACAGGGTAATTGTTAGGATTATGTGGATCACTTACTGTATATGCCAACCACGTTTCCATGTATAATCGAGTGAACTATCTACCAAAAATAGGAATTGTGTCATAGGTCATGTCTAGCTGAAGAGATCCCCCAAGCTTGGCTCCCCAAGACCTAGATAATAGAAAACCATACGTTCAGAGGTATATCAACGATAACTACATCCATTAGAACACTTTTTAGTAGAACTTGGGCAAGAGTTATAACTAAATATTTGATCATGCCCATACACTTAACTCTCCTTGAATCTAAAGAATACAGATCCCCATATGGCCTGGTGATTTCGAGGCCCAGTCTGTCCATAATAGACTTGGGCATCACATTATGAGAGGCTCCAGAATCTAGCATGCAATTATGCAGTAGATGATCGTGCACATTTAGTGTAATGTAGAAGGGGGCGACGGTATCCCTGGCACCTTCAAAATGTGGACCAAAAATTATATTAGGCTTATCATCTTCCAAATTTATCACGTCAGACTGACTTTCTAAATATGAAAAATTTATCATTTTGGTTATTTTCTTTCGATACACGGGATTATTTGTCAATTCGACAAGGGGTATTGGTATCTTGATCTTATTTATCTCATTTTATAGGCTGAAGCCTCCCATGAGTTTATTTGTTTATTTAGTTGAAACTTCAGTCTCCTTCTTTTCTAACTTATTTGTTTGCATGGCTTTATTTTCAATTAGTTTTGTTTCCAATGTTTGCGTTCTGACTACCTTAGTTCTTCCAGCTTAGATCTCAGCCTCCTTTACTGTGGTATTCAGCAAGTCCACTCCCTTTCCTTTGGTATTCTGTATCTTGATGCCTTTCAGAGTGGGCTTATATGTTTCACCTCTTGGCGGGATTTTATTTGGTTGAGTAGTCGACACAAATTTATTTTTAGGTCTCAAATTGTACTTATGTTGGAGCTCAGCCATTACAGTATCAACCATTCCTTGATAGGTAGAATCTTCGATATTGTTTATGTGTTTATATTTATTTGACGGTTGTTTTGTGTTCATAGACTTCTCATAATCTTCCTTAGTTAAATGGGGTTGTATACAATCGTCGCCCAAATTGTTTACGTCTTCTTCTAGATCCTCAAACTGTTGCATGTCTTTCCCTCCTATAAAAGTTTCATTTTTTAAAGGAGTTTGAATTTTGTGGTCTTCATTTTTATTATGCCTTTGTTGATTTTGAGGATTGGGGTTTATTTTGAATTCTCTCTTAATGAAAGGATCTTCTTTGGATTGATCTAGCTCCATCCTTGAAATTTTATTTGATATCTCTTTTATTATCTTAGCCATATCATCCATTTTATCATCTAAGGACCTCCCAGATCCTGAGGGTCCTTCTTGCTCTCTAAAACGTTTGGTCTCTCTGTTTCTCATTTCTATTTTGGTTTTTGATTTACCAAAAGCCATCATGTTCGATTCAATCTCTATGAAATTGTCTTGCATTCGGGTTAGGTTGCCCCCTCTCATTTCTCTTAATAATAAGGCAAAATCAGGTTCGAAGGCTCCTACAAAGGTTACCTTGGTTGTAGGTTCGAACGGTTTAACTTCTACTGGGATCTTATTATATAATTTGTTAAATATTTGAATGAATTCCATAACATTTTCTAAACTTTTTTTCTTTAAAGATCCAAACTCAGTCAAATAGTATAAATGATCTTTTCTTTCACCCCATTGTCTGAGAAAAGAGTCTTCCAAAGCATCATAGGATAATATCGAAACTGTGGGCAAACTTTGAAACCAGGTTCTTACCAGTCCTTTGAAAGTTTGGACAAATAACCTTGAATACACATCTTCATGTTCGAGACCTAGGATGTCTGCGAATTGGTCAAAGAAATTTATATGTTCGATCGCGGTTAGGTCTCCTTCCCCTGTGAACTTAGGTAGATTTTTCATGTGTTTTTTTGGTAGATCATGAAGAGGTACCGGGAGGACCGGAGGAGCGTATCTGGCAGCTACTTTAGCCAAAATCCTAGGGGGTGGGGGTGGCCCTTGACCCCCCACTACTCCTCCTGTAGCCCCTCCTCCTCCTCCTCCAGAAGATGCCATAGATACTCTAGGAGAGGAAACCGGTACATTGTATAGAGGGTTTTGGAAGATGTAAAGCAGATCTTTAGCTTCTTTGGGAGATGAGAAAACTGAAAAAGTGGGGGACGGGATACACGGGCTTGGTTCCTCTAATTTGCAGGAGATGTAAACGGGAGAACCCGCGGGCATGGAATCCGAGTATATGGTATACTCTTCAAGAATTTGGGAGGTCGGGAAATCTAACTGAAACATTGGTGGGATATCAACCGACACTATCTTTAATGAGGGATTGTCACCTTTGTTTACGCAAGATATAGTTGGATGAGTCTCAGATTTAACTTTCGGGAACGCTAAATTTGGGTTTAGGGTTTCAACCTCAACTGTCTTGGCCGACGTTTCTCTGAAAAGGGTTTTGGTGGGAGCTTCTTGCGAAGTTATTGTTTTGAGTGGAATCTTATCCTTAGGTTGCGTTTGTCTAAGTTGGTAGACCACAGTAGTTGGCTTAAGGGAACCTCTAGTTTTTAGTAATTTTTCAGGATAAAAAATAGGCGTGGTTTGTTTACCATCTGGATTTTTTCTGGTGTTCCTTCGACCGGATTCCATCTTACTTAAACATGGAGTCACCAAGTGAATAATAAGAGCTTATCAATTAGAAGGTGTTCACTCTTTGTTCACTATCAAAGAGTAGAAACTTGCAAATGTCGTTCTCCCAAGGAAAATGATTTTGTATCTCCATCCTCAGAAATGGCACCAAAAAGATGTTGTTCTAGAGTCTATACTTAAGGCTATAAAGTATAGAGTCTAGGCATCCAAAAAGAGGGTGTATGATATAAAAGGAAGGAAAACAACTTTCAGGAAAATAAGTTATGGATGATTTATGAGTTGTCTCTGTCTGGCTTCCAACTATTCCTGAACACTTATGTCCTGTTCAATGGATGCCCATGAACGTTCAAGTTTGACCTAGGTGGTGGTAGTTTTTAGGATGGTATCAAAAAGGTTTAAAGTGATGCTAGTTTGATATGAGAGATCAGGTTCAATGTTGGGTTGTCTTGCAACATGCACAGTCATGAAGGAACAAAGTTTTAAAGGGTTTGTTGCTTTTTAGGTTGTTGTTTCACTCTTAGATTATATGAGGAAGATTCTGAAAATTGAAATAATAATATAACAAATCCAAAGCCCTTTCCCTGTAACTAAGTTAACTTTGAAAAGTCATGCATGAAACGAAAGAAAACATGAAGTTGTTGACAATGTGAGGCTTCAATCAAGGAAGAATCTCACCTTGTGACAGAAGAAGAAAATAGACAAGAAAATTTTTTAGTGAAACATAAGACATAGAGATCTAAATAATACACAGGTCTTGTACCTATTGATAGCCGATACAGAGGAAAGATTGTAAACGATTAGATGGCCAAAAATAATTGATCACCGCAGTATAGGTTGTACTAAATTGCAGCTAAGAATTCATCAAAGATATATATAAGAAATGAAACTAAATGCGAAATAACAGAGGAAACACATAACTCAGTCTTAATGGAATATGGAGTCTCTGAATTGCTTTTGTATTAATACTGGCGAAAGAAAATTTATCTATTATAATCAGCCCAAGGAAAAAATCCCTTGTTCTATTTTCAAAATGTATATTTATACAAGATTAAAACGCTTCGAATTCTAATCATTCTAAAATTTTCGGTTACAAATGGAAAAATGAAGTGTTTCACTTCCTTGTCCCTTGTTTTCTTCCATGCGGGTAGGGTGTCTTCTTTTCTTATTCTCTAGCTCCAAAAATAGGATGGAATAAACATATGTTACTATTTTCCTCCAGAAGTCTTCCCTTTCCCCTGCTCAATACAATTGACACACCTTTCTATCAATTGGGCTATCAACTTGGAAGGTTCCACTTGGTTGTTCGCCTTGAAAGTGTAACAATTCTTTGCCAACAGTGGAAACCTTCTTCCTACTTGTCGGTCTTCTGTGATGATAGACCACAATTGTAACCTTGGTTTTATTAAGCATTTATCCACTTGGGAAATATCGACCTGACTTATCTGGGACAATTCAACTTGTTCCTTTTCTACATTTTCCTTGATATCTAGCAGATGTTTGGCTATGTCAATTTTTCCCAGTGTTCCAGCACTACTTTCCTTATCGAGGTCTAACAAATTTGTATTTATCAAGCCGAATGTTTCTTCACAATCATCCATCATATATTTATCTTTTTTTCTTCTCTCGAATATATTATTCTCCCACGCCTTTAGTACAAGGATGATTTTAGGGGCTAAATTTCGCTCATGGGCTAATTTTCCATGGTTTTTCCAAAAACAAGATTCGATATTTTAAAAATGATTCGCCCAAATTCTATAGGATAAAATTATTTTACCTTAAAAATCGCCAAACTTTTATAAAAACTATCTAAAATAATTATAAATTTGAATAATTTTTTAAAAAATATCGCCAAATATTTATAGTTTACATATGAAGGATTAGTAATATTCGCCAAGGTTTCTACATTTTAAAATAAATTTCCATCCTTAAAATCATCCCTACTTTAGTAAGATGTTACCTCTGGTTTTCTCTGGGATAGAAAACTTGGAACTGATGGCCATCTCTTCTTTCACAGTTGCTATAACAACCTCCTGGAAAGCAACCCGAGCTGCCCCAACTTCTCTTTCTCTCAAGGAGATATCCTTTAGCGCTTGTTATATTGTCTGAAAATGATTCTGGATGGTTTCTACTTGAGCAAGTAGATCTCGTTGAGCTACTTCTACCTTCTTTGTTATTTTCGTGGCCTAGGATTGGAATACCGTTACATCTATGACCTGGCTTTCAGTAGAAACTAATTTAGATTACAATTGTTTTATTAGCTCCTCCTGTTGATTTACCTATGTCTGGCTTATTTGTGCCAACTGACGCATCTGCTCAAGATTGGATTTGAGTTTCTCAATTTCTTGTTGATCAACTACTCTGGCTTGCTCGATATCTTTGTTTTCCTCATCCTTGGAATTCACCTCTACTGTTGTTATCTAATCCTGCAATTTGTTGATTAAGAGGTTCTTTTGTTTCAACCGTGCCTTCAAGGTTCCAACTGAACATTGGTTGGTTGTTGCATAAGCCCCCAATGTTCATGCTATCTCATTGGAAAATTATTCCTCTTCCAAAGCTTCTCCATTCGTTAAAATCTTGTATTTTTTAGTTGTTGTGCCTGCTCTTTGGTATGTTTCTTGCTTCACCACAACCTTCCTTTTCTTGATAAAAAATAACTCACTAGGAGGCAATTCTTCTACAGATATAGGTGTTATATCCTCTTTGAATATTATCTCTGCATCAGGGTTTCCCTTTGTGAATTGTAAGGGTGTGACAGATGCAATGGGGCTGCCGATTTTCTTGAATGATTATTTCAAGGTAGCGTCTGTGACCGGCTCGTGTGATGTGAGCAACGATATGTCATGTACCCCTTTTGAGGGTATCTTTTCTTGATCTTTGAGCTGTTTTCCCGATGTAACTATCTCTGGGTTTTCTTCTTATTGGTTGGGGACCTCATCTTCCTGATGTGAGGTCTTAGTTTTCTCTATCTTTTCCCGAGTCTCTTGTTTGCTAGGTTTTGCGTCTGTTGAACCTTCAACTTCTGCTTGTTGTGTACCCAAAGGTTTTGAGGCTCTACCCTATAAAAATTTGGGGAGGAAACTTCTCCGGTGCTCCTGGAATTTATAGAAATTGACCATATCTCCGAGCAACAAAGATTGAATCTGACTTAAGACTTCAGAGTAGGACCTCACTCCTCAAAATATTTCATCATGAGGCGATTCTTCATGCTCATATCTCTTCAAACCAAAACTCTCCATGTGATTACTCACAACATTATTAGGGTCGTGTTTCTTAAACTCAATGTCTACTAATTTCATTTCTTCCAAGGTCGTGGCCTCTGCTTTGGCATGGCCGAAATCTAATAAATAATATGTACCAATGTGAATGGAAAAGGGTGGCCATACCTTCTTAGATACTCCTTTGATCTATTTTCTTATCCCACCGAGCACAGTTTTCCTGGCGATCTCACGACATACTAGCTTATCTAGCAAGAACAATGACGGAGCATATGGTGGAATAGAGCTGCCATAAACCCTAATGTACAAAAACTCTACTTCTATATACTAGTCTGCCATGCTTCTTAGGTTGGCCATGATTTTATATGAAATCCTGAGAGGTTGATGGTTGAAGATAGAGACATGCATTGGTACCATTACCTAGTTTAAAATCTCATAGAAGAATTATTTGGCTTTATCTTCCTATAGTTTTGAGTGGTACACATGAATAGGCTCGTCATTGGTTGGAGTCCAGCTCCAACTCATTAATGGGAAAGGTGTCATGAAGCAACTAGCATCCATAATGTAAGTAGACATAAAAAATGAAGATGCTTTCCCACTCGCCATTTGTGCTCGATATTATGTGATTCAGCTGGCCAAATTGTCTGACAACAATTTGGCCTAGTCAAAAGAGAATCCCTGAGCTACTGTGTGAATTAGCGGTACCCATGGGAGAAAAAAGTGAGCGGTGTCCTCCTTCCCATACAGTCTACAAACCATCATCGCAATATACATGAATTGGGGCTCCAACGATGAGATTGAATAAATTCCATTAGAGTCGGCTCTGAATTTCGCAGTATGGGAACACCAACCTTTAATCAGGTCAGATAAGTTTTTCCTGAATTTCTCACATTCCTTCTTTTTGAATCCCTCTAAGAATTCGATGTTGTGAGTAAATTTTGGTGTGAGAGAGAATTTGTACATTGCCTATAGATGCTCTGGCCTAAATGTCCCAATTTCCCTCTTCTTCTCATTGAATATTGTCCTAGTCAGGATATCTACATTGTCCAACGCCCATATGATCATATCACAATAGGGAAAAAGCCGCAGTCTTGCTACTACCTTGTGTATCTCCAACTGTGCGACAATTTTGTATTTCCTGGATAAGTCATCTTTTTCATTATCACTGGAATCATCTGGACAATTTATCAGCTCGAATTGCAGAACATTGGAGACATGTGTCCATGTTTTGATAGTGTTGATGCTTCTAGGTGAGGTATCGAAAATAATATATGAACCTTGACCTGAATTTCCACCAGTTCTTTTGGGCGCTTTCCATGGAGCCATGATATAGAACCTTGCAATTAGATCTCTTGTCACTTAAAATGAAAACAAAAACAAAGGTTATCTCAGTAAACTGGCTCTGTAAGAATTAGAAAGGAATTTTTTTAAATGATGATGGAAATCCTTGCACTTTGAGCACTCAAGTCTATGTGAGTCCTTGTTGATAGAACGTTTAAAGCATTTAATAGAAAGATTTAGCGATAAAACAGGATCTTACTATCAATCATTTCACTAACTTTCTTATAAATGTCATAAATGTTTAATAATTCATGACTTGGGAAAATCGCAAAAACGTTTAAATCTTTATCCGTAGACTGGACAGGTTAAAATTTGTTTAAGGTATTAATTAATCTAGTTTAGTTCTTTAATTAAGTGCATTTAGTCCTTAATCCCTTTTTCGATGTTCGCAGTCTCAGATAATTTTACTCTTAAACTTAAACCATGAACCCCGAATTCGTGATATTGCGATTTGGTTGATTAACTGTGATTAGACTTTAAGTTTTTAATTAACCATGAACAATTAATGAATTTCGTGACCTCAGGTATCGGGGTTACAAATGAGTTGCTTCGAGGAAAAAACCGCCAAGTCACGAAATCACAATAATGATTAACTAAGGCTTAATTATCATTATCGCGTAATTAACCAAATTCATCTTAAGTCGTTTTCGTAACTTCGCATATCGGGACATTCGTAAGTCTTTCGAGGCGTGACTTCGTGAATCATGAAGGTGTGATGTATTGAATTAGTGATAATCATTACTTATTGTTTCAATGATCATTATCAAACTTAACCACAATGTCTCTATTTCGTATATCGGGACATTGAGAGTTTTGACATGTTGGATCGTTAGATCTGCGAAATCCCGAAATTCGATAATTTAGATTTATAGTTAGCATTTCGTTATTTAGAAAATAGGCAGCTCTAAAAGCTTTGATATTAGGAGTATTTGAAAAAATACATGTGTTCCAACACACACTTTGAAGAAGTGGAGGCACTACCTCATGGGAAAGAGGTTTGAGCTAAGGACAGACCATAACGGTCTAAAATATTTTTTTGATCAGCCTACTTTGATTGCTAGGCATAGTAGATGGTTGGAATTCCTCTATGAGTATGACTTTGATATCAAGCACATCAAAGGAAAGGAGAACAAAGTGGATAACACACTCAGGAAGAGAGTGCATGAACTGCATGCTACATCCATTAGCTTGTATCAAACATATCTTAAAGGAAAAAATTTTGAAGCTGCAAATTCAGATTCACAGTACATGGAATTGGTAACAAAATTGCAGCAAGGTAAAATGTAGCAGAAGGTTGAGGATTATGAATTGGGAATTGATGGAATCCTTTGGTAAATAAACAGAGTCTATGTACCCAATTCTCTAGAATTGAGGAGTGGGATTTTAGAAGAGATGCATACTATGCCTTATGCAGGACACCCAGGATATCAGAAAACAATTTCAATAGTCAAGAGCCAATATTATTGGCCTGGCATGAAGAGGGATATTGTTAAATACATAGCTAAATGCTTGGAATGTCAAAAGGTAAAGTCTGAGCATAGAAACCCAGTTGGTTTAATACAACCATTACCCATTCCTGAGTGGAAATGAGAAGTGGTGACAATGGATTTCATCACAGCATTGCCTAGAACAAGAAAGCAACATGATGCAATAATAGTAGTGGTGGACAAGCTTACTAAAGTTTCCCATTTCATTCCTATGAAGACTACTCATAAATCAACTAATATAGTTGATATTTATATGAGGGAATTAGCACGCTTGCATGGCATACCCAAGAAAATTGTTTCTAACATAGACCCAGAATTTAGCTCAAGGTTTTGGAGAGGGTTATTCAAGGGGTTCAAAATGAACCTAAACTTCAGCATAGCCTATCATCCTGAGTCTAATGGGAAAATAGAAAGGGTGAACCAAGTGATAGAAGAAATGTTAAGGATGCATGTGATGGAAAAACCATATAAATGGGAGGATTATCTACACTTGGTATAATTTTCTTACAACAATGGGTATCAAGCAACACTGAAGATGAACTCATTTGAATCACTTTATGGAAGAAAGTGCAACACACTAATAAGTTGGGACAACCCAGCTGATAGAGCAATAATTGGGCCAGAGTTGCTCAAGGAAATGGAAGAGAAAATGTTGAAGATTAATCAGAATTTGAAGGATGCCCAAGACAGGAAGAAAATTTATGTTGATAAGAACATAACCCACATGGAGTTTAAAGTGGGTGATCATGTTTTCTTGAAAGTAAAAGCCAACAGAAGTTCCATGAAGCTGGGAAACTGTTCCAAGTTGGAAGCTAGATATTGTGGACAATTTTAAATCCTCGAAAGGATTGGACCATTTGCTTATATGCTTGCATTTCCTGCATCCATGACTATTCATAATGTATTTCATGTTTCATTACTCAAGAAGTATATACCTGATCCTAATCATGTGATTGATTGAAATGTGATTCAGGTGGAGCAAGAAGGCATCTTGAAAGTGCATTTGGTGCACATATTGGACCAGAAGAGAAAGCATCTCCATAATCAATCCATAGGGATTGTAAAGGTCTAGTGGATGTGGTATGGTCTTGAGGATGCGACATGGGAGCATGAGGATGCTATTTGGGCAGAATGCCCACATCTTTTTGAAGATTTTGAAAATCTTGTTGATGTTGTGTAAATAAGTTGCACTAAGGACAATGTAAAAATAAGGGGAAGGGATTGTAATATCCTCAAGGACGATCCCCAGTTGTATTTATGAATTTTAACATGTTTTGTAGGATGGTGAGCCAAGCAATTATAAGTTGATAGGCTTAAGTGTTATTAGGCCATTGATATTAGGTGTTAAAGGCCAGGAGCTTGTTTTGTACATGTAAATATTCATATTATTAATATAAAAACATCATTTCATGTAGACCGACCACGAAGAAAGAGTATGGGGGAATAAGCTCCACTAGGTTGGGTAAGGGAGAGGGGGATGAGAGGCTGGGAAATAGGGACTAAGATTAATATATTAAGCCCAAGAATAATTTATTATTATTCTAAATGTTGATAGAAGGATATGATTATATCCTAATTTCCTTTGGGAAGAGGGAATGACTTCCAAATGGAAAGGAATAAGCTTCATGAGCAATAGGTGTTAGCTCAGGCACATGCAGTTTTAAGTGGGAATTCTTTCTATTTGGGG
>SNQJ01S0057104.1:64247-86052 GCA_010110895.2 Picea sitchensis
CATTGGGTTAGGGTTTTGGATGTCGCTGGCTCCTATATGTATATTGTATTGTAAACAATGTAACACAATGTATGAATATAATATATGCTGGTTTTCCCAGTTTGTGTTTCCAGGTGAAAAATCTCTGTGTAGTGTTTGTATTTTCCATTGTATCTTTTATGTTCTTTTCTGAATATCAGTTTGCAGTAGATATTGTACAAGGTTAGAATTTACACAAGTGCACCTTGTATGAACTTATCCTCTCAACCTTTTGATCTCTTATAGGGAAGTGAATGGGTTAAATGGAGGAAGAAGGGGCTAATGAGGAAATGCTGAGGCAATTTCTCACAAAAGGCAGCAATATCTTGGGCAAGGAGGGGAAGTGAAATCAGGTAGAGTGTCACTATTCTTATGCTTAGATGTGAAATGAGACCCCAAAACCTCCTTTTTAATGCCAAAAATATGGTTATTCGGTTGGGTGATGGTCTATAGCATGTGGATTAGTTGGGAAACTTCCAATAGCCCATCAATTTCAGCGAATTCCTTGCAACTTTTTATTTTTTGCAACTTTTGCAAGTATACGCGGGTTGTAGTTGTGCAACACGTGTATGTACGCTAGCTGTAGTGGTGCAACAAGCGTATGTACGCGGGTTGTAATGGTGCAAGGCATGCATATCTTCTAATTTTTTTTTTTTTAAGAAGAGCTAATCAAGAGTGCTTTGGCAAAAAATGCAAGTAAGAGGGCCAAGGCCATGTATGCATGTGTAGAGAAATTTAGGGCTATAACACTTAGTGATGAAGATATGCTTGATTTCATGTTGAATGCTTAAGTCTAATTGCAGTGTCTCCAGGAAAGATTTACCAGTGATGCTTCCCTCTATCCCTACAAACTTTGAACTGTCCTTTGCCACTGTGCTCATTTTATGTTTGTAATCAGGCAAAGTGATCAATTTGTCATTCAGTACTAACAATTAGTGTGTGAATTAACTTAATTTGATTTATGACGATGTAGATTTAATTTACTTCCCTGTTCTTGGGAGGAAGAGCTCACTCCATGATCACAAAGCATTGTGTAGTTCAACAATATTTCATTTCTTGTTTTGTGTGCTTATTTATTTCTGAAGTTTCAATTAAAGTATTTTCAATTTTCAAGTGTGTAACATCCCCACTATAATCCTCGGTTTAATTAATGCTTCATGTAGATATAAATTTTTGGCTACAACCAAGAGATGTATATGCGAAATGTATTTCTAAGTTTTGATAATAAAAATGTGATTCCAAATACTAAGAGAACATGAACAAATATGGGGGCTGAATTATTCCACAAGAGAGGGGAGGATCTAAGAGAATGGCCAAGAGGGGTCCAAGGAGGAATTTCCCATGTATATTAACTCAAACCATTTTAATAAATTTTCTATTGGTATATGAACCTTCTAATTTATGATGGAATGTTCCCAAAGCCAATCATTGAATACATGTAAGAGTGTGGGTGTGAGTGGTCACATCCCATACTTATTGGGCACATGGGGGATGAGTACAATCAGCTTGGGGATGTGTGTCAGTCAAGCAAACAAATGAAATGAGAGAAATTTGTATGGGTAGCAAAAAAAATTTACACATTCAGTTTTTGTGCATGAACAAAGTAGAGAGGAAGAAAGAGAGCTTGGAGCTAGAATAACCACAGAGAGTGAATTCTAGAGCATGATGATTCAACAAAGTGTTTTGTAGTTTCCAATGGAAATCACTGATGGTAGATGGGTCAATGGTTGGGCATCGGTCGATTCAATGAAGTGTTGAATTTTGAACAAGAGAATTTGTTGATGGTTGATGGGTTGATGGTTGGGCATTGGTTGCTTCGACGAGATGTCGGGGTCGTCTAAGAGAAACAACCTATGCACGATGAAGTAAAGAGGGTGATGATGTTTCATGCCATGTCAACATCCACATGTCATTTCATGTCAACACCCACGTGTCGGTCCATGTTATCCAATTTGACACCTCATGATGATGTGCCATGCCATGCCATTGTACACATTCCATGCCACATTAGCGAAGAGTTGGTTGATTCCCAATGGTTGGGGTTCAATGAGATTGGTGAGAAAAATAGGTTTTCCAAGAGAGAGTACCGATGGATGATGATCGGACATCGAGGAGATTCGAAAGAAAATTAGGTTCACCAAAGATAATCATCGATAGTCGATCGCTGATGTAGTGTCAGAGATCAACAGTTGAGATTTTTTTAAGTTGCCGATCAACAATGGAAATTGATATGCGTGGTTTAGAAAGATTTAGAAGATCAACGAATTAGATTTCACACAATTTGAGATCAACGACTCATATTTAAAGGGTCTCTACAATAGTAAAATAGTCAATTTTATGTGAAATTTTGTGGTTTTTGAAAGTCATTAACTTGCGGGGCGATTTGGAGGCTCTAAAACACATTTTTAGCTAATAAAAAACCACGAAAAATAGAGTGTACCTTCGTACACTTTATCTTTGCATCTCAATTAAAATAACTCAACGAGAGCTATCCAATGAGATATTTTAGGTGCAAAATAGAGATCCTATGAGAAAGTTACAGCCAAAACAGTAAGGGTAAAATTTTGGCACCATATTACTTCTAGAGGGCATAACTCCTTACTCAAAAGTTCATTTGGGGATCAAGAGCTATATATGGAAATATCATGAATCATAGAAGACATCCATGGAGCCAGATTTGGGATATGGGTACCTGAAAATGTGTTAGGAAAGAAATAAAACACATGTAGCATAGATGGGTAAATTAGGTAAACCAGTCAAAATTTCTCCAGACCATAAATTTCAATTCATAGCTCGTATTTGAGAAAACAAATAGTCCCTGGAAAGGTATTGAGGAGTAGAAGACATTTTTAAACCCAAAATTTTTATTTGGGAACCAAAATTTATCCAAAAGTGATAAAGATATTTTTGTAGTAGTAAAAGAGTGGAAATTGCAACCTGTAAATGTTGTTACTTTTCACTCAGAACTTAGAATGAGGCATGGTTATAGCCATTGGAAAGTTAATTAAGAGAGGAATGAATTTAAGGAATTAGATTTTGAATTGGTCCATTGTGTTCTTCATAAATTGATGAGAATAATGACCTATATGCTAATTGATGAAATGTTTCTAAAATATTTCTTGTAGAATTGAGGTACAAGAAAACAAGTTTGGTTCTTATATGAGGGCTGGAGTTATGGATAATGCCCATGGATATTACAGCCATGAGAAGGAGATCTCAGGTCTCCACATCAACATGGGAAATGATGAAACAATGTCAAATGGGATGAGATACAATAAGGAGCCTGTAACTATGAGAAGCATGCATACCACATAGGAAAGTGTAGAGATATAGAGATGATAATAAGAGGATTATGAAGGCTTATGAAGAGATACTTCAAAGTTTGAATATGTTTCATAAGAAAGTCAACAAGAACTCTGGAACCAAGAAAGAATCTAGTGCTAGAAAAGTGTTAGCATCTAGATCCCAAAGACAAAGGGAGGATAATGGAAATGATAGGCAATAAAGAAGCATGAGCAGGTGCCATCATTATGCCAAGTAGTCTACTAGAATAAATCATGCAAGTTTAGGGACAAGGAGCACACCAAGCATCTCTCATGTCCGGAGCCAAATAAGAAGGCTTGAGGTAGACATATTGCAAGGTGAAATCATGAAGGTCAAGCCACCAACTTTCAATGGTGAGCATAGGAAGGGAGAAGAGACTGAGATCAACTTAAGCAAGCAAAACACCTTATTACCCCTTATTGCCAGAAATGAAGAAATATTTCCAGCTATATGATTACCCCTCAAGGTTAGAAAATAGAATTGCAACCTACCACTTGAAAGGAAAGGAAACCATGTGGTGGGATCAACTTAAGAAAGCAAAACACCTTGATGAGGAAAGGATCTCATATAGGTAGTTCAAAGAATCTTGATGAGAAAAGATGAAAGGAAAAAGGATCAAAGGAATAAAGTTTTCAAGCCACCTTTTTTCAAGAACGATTCCCAAGAAAATCAACAAGGTTAGTTAGCCCAAAATGAACAAAATAATGCATATTCATTTGGGAAAAGGCCAAGGAAACAACCTGTACAATGTTTGGGATGTGAGGGAAATCACTTATATAGGGACTTCCCCCACAAAGGAGAAAGAATGAGGAATGTTCACAACATTGATGAGGCTGAAACAATGGAAGACATGGGAGGGAAAATGCCAAGGATTTATGCATCCTTGGACAACAAGCAAGTGGAATATCAATCCCCGTGATTGAATTGGAAGGTAACATTGATAACTATCCCATAGAAATTTTAATTGATTTTGGAGCTAGACATAGTTACATAAACTCTAACATTATTGAAATATTTCACTTGCAAAGGAGTAAGCATAAGAAATATTGGTTATTTCAATTAGGCATAAGGGATAAGCGGAAAATTAATGAGTTGGTTAAAGATTTTTTGATAGACATGAATGGATTCAATACAAAATTATATGTGAACATCATACAATTGGGTTCATATGATTTTCTAATTGGAATGTATTGGTTGGAAAATCACCATGTTGTCCTAGATTTTTACAACAAGAAAATCACATGTCTTGATGAAGAAGGGAAGCAAGGAAATATTTAAGGAACTCCAAGAGTTGTATCTATTAGATAAATTTAAACTATGAAGTTGAAGAAGAGTTTTAGGAATTGATGCCATACTTTTGCATCCCATATGGAAGAGGAAGCCAAATATAAAGTGGCAAGTATTGAAGACCATCCATTCTTGAGGGACTTTGAAGATGTATTTTGTGAAATCCTAGGATTTCCATTAAAGAGAGACATATATTTCTCTATTAATTTGGTGGTGTTTCCCCAGTGTCCAAGATTCCATATAGAATGGGCACACCAGAGTTGAAGGAGTTTTCGATGCAGCTTGGAGAAATTTTGAAAAAGGGGTATATACTCCCAAGTGTGTCACCTTGGGAAGCCCCAATTCTTTTTGTGAAGAATAAATATGGAACCTTAATGTTGTGTATTGATTTAAGATAGTTGAATAAGGTCACCATACAGAACAACTATCATTTTCCAAGGATTGATGACTTATTTGATCAGTTGAAAGGTGCAAGAATATTTTCCAAGATTGACTTGAGATCAAGATATCATCAAGTGAGGATAAAGGAAGAAGACATCAACAAAAAAACATTCAGGACAAGATATGGGAATTATGAATTCACAGTAGTACCATTTGGACTATTGAATGCCCCAATAATTTTTATGTGCCTGATGAATGGAGTGTTTAGGGAGTACCTGGACAAGTTTGTAATTGTGTTCCTAGATGATATACTCATCTACTCTATGTCAAAAAAGGAACATGAGAAAAATTTAAGAATTTTGTTGCAAGTTTTAAGAGAGCATAAATTATATGCTAAGCTATGTAAGTTCATCTTTTACCAAAAGAAGATTCACTATTTGGGGAATATAATTTCAGTAGAACAGATCATAGTAGATCTTGAAAATATTGAGGCCATTAGACGACTACCAACACCAAAAAATGTGACAGAGGTTAGACAATTCATGGGTCTATCTAGCTATTACCGAAAATTCATAAAAGGATTCTCAAGGATTGCAAGTTCAATCACTTATTTGCAAAAGAAAGGAGGGAACTTTGAATGGACTTCCGAGTGTGAAGAGAGATTTCAGCAGTTGAAAAACATATTGAAAAGTGTGCCAATATTTAATATTTTAGGTTTAGATGAATATTTTTTTGTGTGCACTGATGTGTGGAAGGAAGGACTTGGTGGAGTCCTCAATAAAAATGATCATGTGGTATGTTATGAGTCCATAAAATTAAAAGAGAATGACAGGAATTATGCTACTCATGATCTAGAGTTAACAACAATTGTACATGCATTAAAAATGTGGAGACATTACCTTATGGGGAGGAAATTTGAGCTAAGGACATACCATTGTCGTCTTAAACATTTGTTTGAACAACCAACATTAAATGCTAGACAAACTAGATGGATGGAATTCCTGAGTGAGTATGACTTTGAAATTAAGCACATAAAAAGAAAGGAAAATCAAGTGGATGATGCACTCAACAGAAGATCTCATGAAGTGCATATTGCAACCATCATCATGTACAAGATTGATCTAAAAGATAAAATTATTGCAACAACAAATTCATAACACCAATATTTGAGCATAAAAGAAAAATTATAGCAACGAAAATTTCAACAAAAATTTAATTATTATGAGCTGAAAGAAGATGAAATTCTCATGTACAAAGGCAAGGTATATGTGTTGAATTCCAATGAGATGAAAAATGTAGTGCTAAAGGAAATGCAAAATGTTCCCTTTGATGGACACCTAGGATATCAAAAGACAATTGCAGTTGTAAGAAGCCAATACTTTTGTCCAGGAATGAAGAAACAAGTGGTTGATTACATAGTTATATGTATGGAGTGTCAAAACGTGAAGACTGAGCATAGACATCCAATAGGGTTATTGCAGCCATTGCCCAATCTAGAATGGAAGTGGGAAGTGGTCACAATTTATTTTATTACAAAACTACCTAGAACAATGAAAAAAAATGACTCCATCATGGTGGTGGTGGATAAATTAACTAAGACAACGCATTTTATTCCAGTGAAGAATACACACAAGGAAAGAAATATATTGCAGAGATATACAAGAAATAAGTTTCCATACTACATGGGGTGCCTAAGGAAATAGTTTCAGACAAAGATCCAAAATTTACATCTATCTTTTGAAAGGGTTTTTTAAAAGGCTTTGGGACAAATCTAAATCTCAGTACAATGTATCACCTAGAGTTAGATGGGAAAACAGAGAGGACTAAAAAAATAATTGAGGGCATGCTTAGAATGTATGTAAGGGATAAACCATCAAAGTGGGAGGATTATATTCATTTGGTTTAATTTTCTTACAATATTGGGTATCTGTCCTCATTAAAGATGAGTCCATTTGAAGCCTTGTATGGAAGAAAGTGTAACACACTAGTGAGTTGGGATAATCCAACAGACATAGTAGTTGTTGGGACAAATTTGTTAAAGTAGATGGAAGAGAAAATGGCAAAGAACAAGTAGAATTTAAAGGCTTCCTAGGACAAAAATAAAATTTATGCATACAAGAATAGAGTGTTTAGAGATTTTAAAGTGGGAGAACATGTTTTCTCAAAAGTGAAAGAAAAAATAATTTCACTAAGAGTAGGAAGTTGTTGGGAGTTTGCAACAAGATATTATGGGCCTTTTTAAATATTATAAAGATAGGGTCAATTTCATACATGGTAGCATTTCTTGAATCCATGAGAGTTAATAATATATATTTCATGTGTCATTATTAAAGAAATATGTGTCTGAGTCCCAGTGATGATTTTAGGGGCTAAATTTCGCTCATGGGCTAATTTTCCATGGTTTTTCCAAAAACGAGATTCGCTATTTTAAAAATGATTTGCCCAAATTCTATAGGATAAAATTATTTTACCTTAAAAATCGCCAAAATTTTATAAAAACTATATAACATCCTTATAAATTTGAATATTTTTACAAAAACATCGCCAATCATTTATAGTTGGCATATGAAGGATTAGTAAGATTCACCAAGGTTTCTACATTTTAAAATAAATTTCCATCCTTAAAATCATCCCTGTGTATGACCCTAACCACATAATTGATTGGAATGTGATCCAGGTGAAGTACGAAGGGAATTTCTAGGTGGAATTAGTATGGATTCTAGACCAGAAAGTCAAAGTGATCAAGAACAAGTCCATAGGGATGGTAAAGGTTCAATGGAACTACTACGGTCCTGAAGATGCTCCATGGGAGAATGAAAAAAACATGTGAGAATAATACCCACAAATTTGTGTCAATTTTGAAGAAAACATAATGCATGACTCCATTTTGAGCAACTAGAGTTCCATAACCACATCTTAGAGTCCTAGCCAATTGCGTTGGCCCCCCTAATAAAATAATGACACATTCATTGTGTTTTCCCTAATAAACAGATGGTACATCTCTAGGGTTATACCTGATAAATGAATGGTGCATTTATTGGGTCCGTGGGTTGAGAGGAACAAGAGATTTTGGTTGGAACTACTGCTGGAGTATAAAATTGCAGAATTTGAATTTTCTAAGTATTGTGATGTAAATTTTCATATAGGAATATCAACATAGTTTGCACTTAGGATGGCACACAATTGTAGGGGAGGGGGAATGCAACATCTCCACTATTATCCTCAGTTTAATTAATGCTTAATGTAGATGTAATGTTTGGGTATGACCAAACGATGTATATGTAAAATGCATTTCTAAGTTTTAATCATAAAGATGTGATGTTAGTTGCTAAAGGGACATGGAAAGATATGGGGGATGAATTAATCCACAAGAGAGGGGAGGATCTAAGAGAATGGCCAAGAGGGGTCCAAGGGGGAATTACCCATGTATACTAACTCAACTCATTTTCCTAAATTTTTTATTGGTATATGAACCTTCTAATTTCTAATTGAGTGTTCCCAAAGCTAATCATTGAATACATGTAAGAGGGTGGGTGTGAGTGGTCATATCCCATAGTTATTGGGAATATGGAGGTTGTGTACAATTATCTTGGGAAAGTGTGTGAGTCAAGCAAGAAAACCAAAGGAGAGAAATTTGTATGGGTAGAAACAACATTTTTACACATTTAGTTTTTATGCATGAGAAACAAGTAGAGAGGAAGAAAGAGATATTGGAATTAAAACAACTATGGAGGGAAATTTTTAGAGCATGTTGGAGCATTTTTGGAGTGTTTTGGAGCTGAAGACTGAAGAGTCAGGTTGTCAAGCATGAAGAGTGAAATCTTGTGGAATTACATTGTAACAACAAGTGTTTTCTTTTATTGTTGGTAGTTTTCATGGCAGTGAGTTACCTTGAGTTTCCCATTTGAGAGATTTTTTTTTACTTGTGCTAGAGATACCTTAATAAATGAATGAGATGCTCAAGGGACTGATATCAATGAAGGGGTACATTCTTTGGGTTGGATAGTCAAGAGGAAGAGAGTTTGTGGAAAATCAAGATACTTGTAGGAGAATATCGGTGGGTTGTGAGTTTTGTTTAGCTGTGAGACGACAATGAGAGACCACCCTCTTTTGTGGATTACTAGCCCCAACTCGTGGGTGACTTGTTATTAATATTTGGAACAACAAGTCTATGGTTGGGTGGAACATCCATCCCAAACAAATGGTTGTACAACCAATTATAAAACATAAGTGTTTTATATTGCTTTTGTTCGTATTATGAGTTTATTTGTGTGCATTAACTTCGTAATGGATAATGACTTATATGTTGTTGAAATGAGTCGTTAGTTGCATTTCATGTCTATTTTATCATATTGTAGATGCATCTAATTTATTTTAATATACATTAGTTAGATATGGTTTTCATTGTAATTGATAAGATATAGGAAATTAATTAAGATAGCATAATTTTTAATTGTATGGGTATTCCACACCATAATGTTCCTCAGCTAGGCTAGGGGATGTTACAAAATGTGATTTAGTTTCTCGCAAGGTGTGGTGTGTTTTCATTTATGCAATGGATATTTCCTTTCATAGATTAGCAATGTAATTTTCATTCCATAGAAGTGCATTAGAATTGTCCAACTAGATGAATAAAACCTCTTATCACGAGACCTTGCAAGATTACTAGCCTCAGGATGACAATTTAATGACAATACTATTGATTACTCTTGTTACACAATAGTGAGGTAATTAAATAGCACGCCACATACCATCAATCAAACATGGTTGAGGTTGAAGGTAAGATTACCAAGCAACCTTTAAAAATTTTAATTGATCCAAGATAAATTCATAGTTATATTTCTCCTAATTTAGTTGAAAGATTTCATTCAAAGAGAAGTATACATAATAAATAATGGTTGGTTCAACTGGATACTGGAAAAATTAGGAAAATCAACAACATAGTAAGGGGTTGTCCATTAGATATGAATGGACTCCATACTTATGTAGATCTGAACATACTACCAATTGGCTCTTATGATGTTCTTATTGGAATGGATTAGGTATATTCACATCATGTTGTTTTCTATCAGCATAACATGAGAGTTTATTTTTCTTGATCAATAAGGAAACCAAAGGATAGTGAAAGGTATTCCAAGGCCTATTTTTATAAGGTAAATTATAAATTTTCAATTAAAGATATGATTTAGAAAAGGATGTCAATTGCATATGTAGAAGGGCTAGAAAAATACAAAGACACAAGTCTTATGGACTTTCCGGTATTATGAGAATTTGTAGATATGTTTGAGAAAGTACTTGGGCTCCCACCAAAAATATATATCAATTTTTCTATTGATTTGATGCCTAGAATTGTGCCAATATCTAGGATTCCATATATAATGAGTACACTAGAATTGAAGGAGTTACAAATGCAGTTAGAAAAAAAGGGGTTATATAAGCCCAAGTGTCTCTCCTTAGGGAGAACCAATAATCTTTGTAAAGAATAAATATGGAACTTTGAGGTTGTGTATCAATTTCAAACAACTAAACAAAGTCACTATGAGGAATAAATATCCTTTAACTAGAATTGATGATTTATTTGATTAATTGAGAGAAGAAAAAATATTTTTGAAGATAGACATGAGGCATGGCTACCATCAAGTAGGAGTAAAGGATGAAGATATCAATGAAATGAATTTCAACCAGATATGGAAACTATGAATTTGTAGTGGTGCTATTTGGTTTAACAAATGTACCAACTACTTTTACATGTTTGATGAATGGAATTTTAAGACATCATTTGGACAAGTCTGTCATTGTGTTTCTTAATGTTATTCCCATTTACTCAAAGTCATAGGAAGATCATGAATATCACTTGAGGCTAGTATTACAAGTGCTAAGAGAACACCAACTCTATGCTAAATTGAGAAAGTGTTCCTTCCACCAAAGGAAAATTCATTATTTGAGACATATTATTGTCAAGGAAGAAATAACAATGGATCTAGAGAAAATTGAATAAATAATGGGATGTCCTACACCCAAGAATATTTTAGATGTGAATTCATGCACATGCCTTGATGAATAATACATAGGGTTTATAGAAGGATTCTCCAAAATTGCACATCCAATCACAACTTTACAAAATAAAGGAATTAAATTTGAATGGACACCAAAATGTGAGGAAAGTTTACATCTATTAAGACATTTCTCACCAGTGCACCAGTTCTCAAAATTGTTGATCTAAATGAAGATTGAGTGGTATGTACAAATGCTTTTAACAAGGGAATTGGTGGAGTTCTCACCCAAAATGGGCATGAAATATATTATGATTCGAGAAAACTTGAGCATGAAAATAATTATATCACACAATCTTTAGAGCTTGTTGTCATAGTTCATGTATTAAAAATGTGGAGACATTAATTTATCGAAAGAAAATTTGAGTTAAGAACAGATTATAATGGTTTGAAATATTTATTTGAACAATTAAATATGAATGCCAAAAAACAAGAGGGTTGAATTTTCTTTGTGAATTTGATTTTGATACTAACTAAATTTAAAAAGAGAGAGAGAGAATAAGGTTGGTGATGCATTGATCAGAATAATATATGCAATGCATTCTACATAAATTAGCATGTGTAAATTATATTTGAAACACAAACAACTTATTTTTGAAGACTTTGCATCATATGAGCGTTATCTTTAGGTAAAAGAAGGATTATAGTAGGAAAATGTACCATAGAAATATAAATATCATAAAATAGAAGATGATGGAACTCTTATGAATAAGGATAGATTTTATGTTTCAAATTATTGTCAATTAAGAAAACTTATATTGAATTAGATGCATAGTGTTCCATATGTTGGACATCCTAGGTACCATAAGACAATTGCAAAAGTAAGGAATCAATATTTTTAGCCATGAATGAAAAAGAATATTGCTAAGTATATAGCCAAATGTATGGGATGTGAGATAGTGAAATCTAAGCATGGACATCTAGTAGGGTTACTACAACCATTACCATTTCCAAAGTGGAAGTGGAAGGTGGTGACTATTGATTTCATCACCAAGTTACCAAAAACAATAAGGCAACATGACTCCATCATGATAGTGGTGAACAAGTTGACAAAGTAAGAAAATATAATATAATCTACATGAAAGAAGTTGCTAGACTGGATGAAATACCCAAGGCCATTGTTTTAGAAAGAGATCCTATGTTCACTTTAAACTTTTGGAAGGGATTATTCAAGGGTCTTGGCACATATCTCAATTTCAATACAACATATCATCCATAGATTGATGGGAAAGAAGAGAGAGTTAATCAAGTAATTGAAGATATGTTGTAAATGTATATGATGGACAAGCCATCTAAGTGGCATGATTATTTGTATTTAGTGTATTTTTCATACAATAATGGGCATTATGCCTCTTTAAAGATAAGTCCATTTGAAGCTTTGCATGCCAAAAAATGAAACACCCCAGTAAGTTGGGATAGCCCAATTCACAAAGTGTTACTTGGGGCTGAATTGCTCAAGGAGATGGAAGAACAAGTTGTCAAGATCAAGTTGAAATTGAAGGAAACACATGATAGGAAAAATAGTTATGTATAGAAAGGTAGTTTCTAGAGGGAAACCCCCCTTTAACTACACCAAGGTTCAAGATGTAGACAGAGCGAATAATTGTCTAAAATTCAATCAATTCTCTATTCTACCCCAAACATACCAAAAGAAATAAAATAAAGCAATAAGAGAAGAGATTGGGTAACCATACCTTTGATCCCATGTTTGGTGATGATCTCCTCAAGCTTGGTAGTTCCAATGACTGGACGTCTCCTCCCAAGGCTGATCTGCATCAAAATATAGGAAAACAAGGACTACAAGCATGCTATTCTATTCATAAGTTAGGGTTAGATATCAAATGCTAAGTATAGATCCATGAAAATACACAAAACACCATCATTTGGGAAAGGAAAATGTGATTCTTTTATTCATAATACAAAAACTAAAACTTACAATCTGTGTCGGCCATCGTTCTGCAAACCTGGTCCAGGATCCTCTTTACCATGCTCCAAGTTCACATTGAATGGACTCCTTCTCTCAATATTCTGATCAACGCAAAGAAGGGAATGGATTGAATGGAGGGAGAAGGGGCTGATGAGGGAATGTTGAGGCAATATCTCACAAAAGGAAATAAAATCTTGGGCAAGGAGAGGAAGTGAAATTGGGTAGAGTTTCACTATTCTTATGCTTGGATGTGAAATGAGACCCCAACACCTCCTTTTATATGCCAAAAGGATGGTTATTGGGTTGGGTGATGGGCTATAGCAGGTGGATTAGTTGGTAAACTTCCAATAGCCCGTGAATTTCAACAAATTCCTTGCAACTCTTAATTTTTTGCAACTTTTGCAAGAATACATGGGTTGTAATGGTACATCAGGCATATGTACACTAGTTGTAGTAGTGAAACAAGCGTATGTACACAGTTTGTAATGGTGCAGGACACACACATCTTATAAAAAATGGTTTTTAAGAAGATTTTCTCAGCAATACTTTGGAAAAATATGCAAGTAAGAGGGCCAAGGCCATGTATGCATGAGTAGGTCATTTTAGGGTTATAAAAGATGCCCCCTAATGTGAGGTCAGAAGAGAAAATTATTGATCTGAATTATTTTCGGCACGAAATGAGAGCGGAGATATAATAATAAAATGCACAAAGATATCACTAATATTCAATAATATAACATAAATGTATTAGAGATGCAACCATAAACACAGATATACAGTAATACATGATTTATATTAATGAAATAAATGTACAGAGACTGTAAAAATACAGAGTGAATGACTTGCTAGAATGGTGGCAGCTTATCTCTGAGAAGAGATGTGACAGCTACTCACATTCAAAAGAAGATGACTACAATGAGGCTCTGAAGGCCTTTTTACAATAAGAAAGGATGCAAAAATCCCTAGACATCCAAAAACCTAACCCTAGGAGATGAAGCGCCAAAAGTCATGTGGGCCCCTTTTGGGTAAGTTAGTACATCAACATCCCGAGGTCGTAACTTTTTCATACGATCTTTGTTTTAGGCATATGATATCCTGTTGGAAAGGTATTGTCGAGGAGATTCATTTTAGGACAGATATGGAAGGAAATTTATATATTGCAAACATGTTTTTCCCAAAAACATCGTTTAGGGCCTCAAAATGGCCCCGGAAGTTAAAACCTGCTAAAAATAGTAAGTTACCAAAATTGCCAAAAAATTGTTTTAAGCCATTTGGAAAAGGTGGGTGGCCATTGATATCCACTTGGATCAATCCTCCCTCCTTAGGAAGCAATGGCCTCCATTGCGTTGAGTGCCCGGGGGAGAGAAAAAAACGTTTGCTAAATCTGCATCTTAGTGAGTTGTTTTCCTTACTGGAAAAGTTGCATTGCTTAGCTTGTTGAAGGTTGTCACAGACATGTGGCTGGAGGGGTTGGACCTTTTTAACCAGTCTGGTTACATGAGATTCATGTGTGCAGAAGGAATCTTTACACTTTTTTGCAATATTGTCGACCTGCTTCTGTTGGATAGAAGGTGCTTGGGCCAAGGCTGTAGTGGTTGCAGTATCCTTCTGTTCCCCTTTTGAACAAATTGTGAAGAAGCTGAATTTTGCAGTATGAGATACTACCTTGGAACACTTTTTAGGTGGGAATATAGTCAGAACTACCTCTAGTATTCTGTAGAGATGACGCCCTAGAGAAACAATGACACTGTGGGGTCGAGACTCATAAATAACATGGCGTCTCCACATATATGGCTGGCCCAAGAGAACATCACAAACATCCAGTGGAGCAACATCACATAATACCTCATCCTTGAAGGGTTGGATGTCGTATGACAATCAACACTGCAGGCTGACACAAAGATCTCGTCCTTGGTGAAGCCACCTGATGTTGTATGGATGCGGGTGTGGTGTTGTCAACAATCCCTATAGTTTGACGACCTCTTCTGAGATGAGGTTCTTCTGGCTTCTGCTATCAACAATAAAATGTAGCGGGGTCCCCTTCACCCACATATGTGAATGAAAAAGGTTCTCCCCCTCTTCAGGATTTGTTGGTTCTTCTGGTTGAATTGTTGCGGTCGCGGTAATAGCAGTGGGGTCTACGTCAATGATCTGTCCTTTACCAGTATTTTCAGAATTAGATTCTGAATCAGGGTTCAGCTCCTTGTCTTTAATCTCGGCCACCATTGACTATTTTGAGCGACATTCATCGGTGTTGTGCCAAGGGATTTTGTGGAAATCGCACCATTTTCCAGTGTGCTTCTTTGTTTTTATGTGACCCTTCTTTTCATGTGGCTTGGGATGGTTTTCGGGAGACTGTTTGTTAGGGATGTATTTGTCATACTTTGGTTGTTGTGGATTTGCAAACTTGAAATCTTATTTGTTCTGGTGCTTAATTTTTTGTTCAATTTTAACAACATATCGATAGGCAGCACCGAGTGATGAGATGTCTAGAAAATCCATTTCAGTATGGATGTATCTATGTAGAGCCCCACGGTATTTCAGAACCAAATGTCGTTTAGAGTCTTTGATACCTATATTGGTGCACAAGGTATGGAAGGTGTTGGTGAACTCCAGAACTTCTTGGCCCCACTCTTGCCGCAGTGTGCTCCATCTCATGTACTGGTCCTCATAGTTTCCAACAGGGTAATATTGTTCCTTTACCGCGTCCACAAAAAATCCCAAGTGGGCTTGGCCCCATATATTTCAGACTCCTATGTGGAACTTTTCTCCCAGTAAGTTTCCCACCAATGTTGGACATGGGGGAGAGCCTTAAGGAGCGTGAATATGATATTTTCTCTATCGAAAAAATTGTGAATAGAGAAATAACCTTCTAATAGATTTAACCATTTATCTAGGGGATTTGCATCTCTCTGACCTTCAGACATAGGAATATCAAAATTTACCTGTACCTTAAAAGGCGAGGTGCCTCCAAAGTGGCCGCTTGATGAAGATGCACCTAATTCTATCGGGAGGCGTTGAAGGATGTGGGAAAAATTCTCCATCATTTTATCCCTCTGTCGCGTGAGAGCTTGCTCAAGAAACAAATTGATATCATCGTCTGCTCCACCGTTTTTATTTTCTTCCACCATGGAGGGTTTATTGGGTGTGAGAGAGAGATTGTCTTCAAAAGAGACAAGCTCAAGACCCAACTTGCTATACTCAGACCTCGTCGGGGACATGCACTGAAAAAATGATCAAGAGCAACCTGCTATGATACCACTAATCCAACTTATTTTTTGCATGAAATGAGAGCAGAGATATAATAATGAAATGCACAGAGATATTGCAGATATTCAATAATATAACATAAATGTATCAGAGATGCAACCATAAACACATATATACAATAATACATGATTTCTATTAATGAAATAAATGTACAAAGACTGTAAAAATACAGAGTGAAGGACTTGCTAGAATGGTGGCATCTTATCTCTGAGAAGAGATGTGATGGCTACTCGCATTCACAAGAAGATGATTAAAATGAGGCTTTGAAGACATTTTTACAATAAGAAGGGATGCCAAAATCACTAGACATCCAAAAACCTAACCCTAGGAGATGAGGCGCCAAAAGTCATGTGGGCCTCGTTTGGGTAAGTTAGTACATCAACTTCCCGGGGTTGTAACTTTTACATACGATCTTCGTTTTAGGCATATGATAGCCTGTTGGAAGTTTATTTTCGAGGAGATTCATTTTAGGCACAATATGGAAGGAAATTCCTTATGGAAAACATGGTTTCCCCAAAAACATTGTTTAGGGCCTCAAAATGGCCCCGGAAGTTAAAACCTGCTAAAAATAGTAAGTCACCAAAATTGTCAGAAAATTGTTTTAAGCTATTTGGAAAAGGTGGGTGGCCATCGATATCCACTTGGATCAATTATATTCTAAATACATTACAATATATTTACCAATGTTCAAAAAATGAGTGAGTCTAGTACTAGAGTTCGGGAGGTGCCATCTGCAAAAACAACAATTGTCCCTCTGAGGTGAACATACCCATGCTCGAGATGAAGCAAATCATGGTTGTCAATCAAATACATTGCATATCCATGTCATATAACTATATAAAGTGTAGCTACGAGCAATACACATTGTATCTACATCTCAAAGTTAATCGAAGATATACAAGCATAGTATTCATCTTCGAGAATCTAATGATGCCTTTGGCTGGAGATGAGGCCTTTAGAGCTCGATAAACAACTTCAATATATTCAAAATCATGTAGGAGTAAAATGGGAGTGTATAAATCACTACCCTGAGGTCTTCGATGACTCATCGGGAAAAGACATGAGGATCTCGACGATCAGGCAGAAAACTTCATCAATTTTGAATCTGGACTTGACTGGACTCTTGGGATGGCCGACTCATGAAGGTCAAGAGAAAAACTACAGAAAGGATAAATCAGGTTGAGTGAAACTTCTCTTGGACAAAATCATGAAAGATTATTAGACTCAGGAAACATGACATTGACATAAGTTCATGATGCAGGAGGCAACACAAACTCTCCATGTGTTTGGAAGAGTAACCAAATGGAGGATGACACACCTCTATGTTATGAGAACAGCTTCCTAAGGTCATACTAGATCCCAATTCTTGATGAACAAACAGAAGCATGTGCTTTGTCCAATGGCGACTCTTTGTGTTGCTAAAAAAAGAATGAATATTTCACGTCCCCTCTTTTTGGAATATTTAATTTATTTATTTTTTCAATTTTTTAAGAGCTTGAAAAAGAATAAAAGAACGCTACATTACAAAGGAGGAACGGGTGTCGCAAGAAAACATACTAGTTCTAGGTGCAAGGAACATACTAATGCTCAGAGCAGGGAGACATGTGCAGGAAAAGGACACTCGGGGAAAATTCCTCCATGGATCAAGGTGTCAGGTCGTAGAGGCAAGTAGTGCTACAAGGCTTGTGTATAAGGCATCCTTCAAAGGATCATTTGAGAGAAACATGGAGCTGACATTAGTCCAAAGAAGCAAAGATGAAAATGTGATTAGGAAAGACACAATGAGACCCCTTCAATGTAATTTTTTATGAGCTCAGAGAAGGAAAGGTCGGTAGTTTTTTCACGTATAGAGAGTCTAAAAAAACATAAAATAAGACTCCAGGGATTACCTTTTTCGGAGATAGTCTAATCAGTTCGAAAAAGGGGTAAACTTGCACCGAAAAGAAGTCTGTTCAAAATCATTTTAACGAGTGTGACATAAACGATATCACTCAACATTCTTTTCAATTTTAAGGAGTATGAAAAGAGTTTAACTATGGAATCACATCCTTTTTCTGAGTTTAGTCTCCTTAGCTCGAAAAAGTATAAAAGTTATTGAGGATAACTCTTCTGACAAGATGAATCTCCCGAGGTGTACCTTTTTCCGCTATAATCTACAGGATGGAAAGAGGTTTAAACTCATGCCAGTAGATGTTTTTCTGGAACTATTTAACGACTATGAAAGAAAAATGTCACTCGACGATCTTTTCAATTTTAGGGAGTCTGAAAAGAGATTAACTATGGACTCTGGAGGGGTTCATTTTTCGTAAGTAATCTCCCAGACCCGAAAAAGGTGATAAACCAGAACCAAGGAGAATGTTCCTTTTCCAAAGATTTAGTCTCTTAGGCCCGAAAAAGGGTTAAACTTATGCCCGAGAATACTCTTCTAGTGAACCAAAGTTTCTAGAGTATACCTTTATTCGTTAAACTAGTTGTCCGGGCCGAAAAAGGTGTAAACTACTGTCAGATAGATGTGCCTTCAAATTTTAGTTTGGAGAGCGTGAAGGATAACAAGATCACTCATAAATATTTTCATTTTTAGAGAGTCTGAAAAGGGCTTAAAGAAGACTCAAGGGGGCTACTTTTTTCATTTCATCCAGGGGAGATCGAAAAGAATAAATATAATATCATTGGATGTTTCTTTAGAATTTCAAAGTGAGCTTGAAAGACAACAAAGCATGCCCATTTAGGGAGTCCCAAGGGTAAGGCCAAGAATGATGATGCATCAAATGAATGAGGCTTTTATCTCATAATCATGACAATACTAACAAGGACTCCCAAGCCTATAGTCATTAGTGATAGCATGGACGCAAAAATGCAGTGAGGATCTACCTAGGGCATCCATGTACAGGTTGTCTCTACCACCTAATTATGATATCTCTAGAGTAGCAATGAAGGTTCTGTGTCGCACTTCAGTGGGGTCGATCCTATGGAAAAGAGAAAAATACAATGAGATGCAAAAAGTGCAAATGAAATCCTAAATTATATGCAAAAGTTGGAAAAAATGACTTTTACCAAAGGATACCAAAAAGTAACCCATCCCCCAAAAAAATTACCAAACCAAAAGGAAAAGAGTATTGGAACCTCCAAAAAGAAACTTATAAACGGAATCAAGTGATCATCAATCCAGGAAAAATGACAAAGGGGGTCAAAAAGCGGCAAAAAAGGCCAAAAAAGTCTATAAATAGAAGCCGACAACTCATTTTTACCATTGCAATTTGAAAATTAACCAAAAGAAGAAAAAAACACTTGACTAAAAGAGTTGATTCTGGGAGCTTCAGCGGACAAAACGACCTTCTACTTGGACCAAGTAAGTACAAATCCATCCCTCTTTCATTTCCATACTTCAATTATGCATTTATTTTAGTTTTTGAGGGGGCATGCTCTCCTAAAAAGAGAGGCCCTACATGTACGCGGGTTGTCCAAGGACAACCCATGTATGTACTTAGGAAGAAAACAATCTTCCCTCGTACATACACAACTGTGGCCAATACTGTCCGTGTACACCTTTGCAAGCTTGGAAAAATAAAAATACAACTATTAAACTTCCTCCATTTTTCCATGAAGTAGGATGTATGTCCATTAGAGGGAGAGGGATAATGAGGATATTTACATTTTGGTTGAAGAATACCCTACAACCATCACCGTACTAAAACAATGTGGGCTGTGGAATTTCTTCCAGTGTCCGTTTATAAGGGCACAACCTAGATTTCAAAACGCTCTTATGGATTATTAGCACCCATATGCAGAGGCATTCATGCTAGAGGGTCAATTGCTGACACCCACGACAGAGGAAATTTATTTCTTGACTGGCCTCTCGACGGCAGGGGAGCCAGTCAATATGAGTACATTTCCCCCTGGGCCTTTCAACATCAAGGATTATATCTAGATGTATTGTGAGGCTGGCACTGAGAAGGTAGGTTCTCACGTGTTGATTCACAAGATCACTAGTTTGACTCTGTGACTGATCTTGCTACTGATTGGGCGGATCAATGGATCCACCCTGCATCAGGCCTCCCAGGCAGACATGCACTGTGCCATTTAGTGTCAGGAGGCACACATTTTTTACTGGAGCATGACCATGCTGACATGCATGAAGAGACAACTGACAGAGTGTCGGAAATAGACCAACAAGAACTTCAGGTTTGGTACTATATTATGTTCCTTCTTCTTTGAGAGGGTACCCAGTCTCAGTCCCAGAGAAATAGTACAAGGGCATGTAGCCTGCTTCCCAGCAATATGCAGGTGGGCAGCATTCTTTCCATGATAGGGTGGAGGGAGGACCATAGAGGCCTTTGATGAAAAGTTCTTCGACTGGTGGGTACAACAGATTCTGATGATCGAGGACTATCCTTATGCTAGGATCAACTTCTCCCGAGATCCAAACATGCCCATGCCTCTCGACGAGAAGCGAGGTGAGATAGGTAAAAAATTTAATGTTATTTGATTTTTTTATTATTTTTATATATATCATTTTTATATGTGTACAGAGTACTGACTCTTGTGTATCTTCTATGTACAAATGTGGAACCTATGCGCCCAATGAACTTCACGAGGACTCGACAATGTCCTATACTAGAGGTAGAACCAGCAGCAGTCGGAGGACCAATAGCTGCAGGGGGACCTCCAGTTGGAGAGGCTGAGAGGGTTTTGATATGAGTGGAGTGCAACCTCACTATGCTCACTCGCATCATACCCATGGCTGAGATCGAGGATCTCCCACCTACTATGTAGCCCCATGTAGTAGGGGTGCCACGGACATGGATCCAACTATTCCAACATTTTTTCAACATCATTGTGCATTATGGAATGGCCAATAGGCTTTGTTCTTGATAGGATAGACCTTTTATGTGTCGAGAAAACTTTTTGTACATGTATTTTTTGAGGGCATAAGCCTAGCGATGTATACTGAACACTATTTTTGAGGTGTCCGTGCCCACCTATGTACTCATGATACTTTTTGATATATATACATATACATATTTTCTGTCTTATGGATTACATGTTTTACAAATGTATGTACATGTGTATGTGTGTGCTTTTATTTTTATGTGTGTGAAATATGCCAATCTAATATTTCATTAGCTAGAGTATCTGTCATATGATTAAATCTCCTAGGAACATGGATATACGTAATGTAATAAAAGTAACGTTCTAAGAGATGTACCCTAAGCAAACGTCGGTGAAAAGTGGGATCATAAACACGATAAACTCCATTTAACTGGGACAGAACCAGCTGAGCATCTAAGTAGACGTGGAGGTTAGAAATGTTGGGTGACAAAGAATCATGAAGAAATTCTATCACTGCACTGTATTCGACAACATTGTTTGTAGCGTCGCCTAGAAAAATACCTCTAGAAGAAAACAACTCGCCTCCCAGAGTGAAAATCACCCAAGCTGCAGAAGCAAGCCTTGGAGTGTGTTGGCTAGCACTGTCCGCGAACCCCAAAAAAACCTCTGATTCACTTGACATATGCCACAGTGAAAAAGAAGACATAAATAACTA
>SNQJ01S0057104.1:86410-115630 GCA_010110895.2 Picea sitchensis
GACCTCTGCATCAGGAAGATAATCAGGCTCCACAACCAACAGGGATATTTGTCTTGATCATAAACTAGGACAAGATCACCTTTAGATAAGATCCAAGGATGAAGGGACCGATCATACTGACACTTGACTTGTTGCTTATGAGCCTCATTGGTTGAGGCTGCATCACGATGTTGTTGATTGAGCTACTCGATATATAGTAGGATTTCCTCAAGCGGTGAAGTGTCCGGAAATAATTCCACTGCCAACTTTAAAGAAGGAATCTGACACTCAATAGGTAAGAACGCTTCTAGCTCGTATACAAGTTGAAAAAGTGAAAAAATGATGGCATTATTCACAGATGTTCGGTAGGCCCACAACCGTGAATACAACATCAAATGCCAATTTGACTTGGCATAATCGATCATCCGCTGAAGAATAGTCTTGAGCGACTTATTCACAGCTTCAACCTAACCATTCACTTGTGGGTAATAAGGTGATGAATGCTCTTGTTTAAACCCAAAATTTGGTGTTAAATCAATCATCATTTTGTTTTGGAAGTGACTTCCATGGTCAGTGACAATCTCCTTCAAGGTTCTGAACCTTGCTACTATCTGATTAAAAATGAAAAGAGTCATTGTTTCGCCATCATTGTTGAAAGTTAGGATAACTTCGACCCAATTGGTTAGGTATTCTACTGCTATGATGATGTAATGATGCCCCCTGGATGAAGTCAAGTGACATGTAGTAAAGTATATCCCCCACTTGGTGAAAGGACCAACGACAATGAAAAGAAACATAGGAGTAGGATGTGCCCACATCTTTCGACAGAAGATCTGGAATGGGTGGAACTTCTTGACTTCCTCAATTCAATCCTTGATTAATGAGGGACATAACTAACCAACACGTAGAATATTTTGGGATATTTCCAACCCATACAAATGACCACCACATGATCTAGTATGACAGTCATTCAAAACGAGCTTTTCTTCTTCATGGATAAGGCATCGACGAAGAATGCAATCTACACCTCGACGATACAAAGTGTCATTCAGTATAATATAGTTTCGAGCTTGATGTTGAATTCATCGATGCTCATCATGGGAAGAAGAAGTAGAGCACTTCAAAGTATGGATATAGACTAGTATATCTCCATACCAGGGGTTCAAAGATGAAATTAGAAAAATATCTCCTTTGATAGGCGATTCTTCGGGCGTGATATCACTAGACTCGACTGGAAGCTCCGAAATAAGTTTGGCAAAGACCAACTACTTTTTGGATTTCATCGAAACAAAATCCAAGTCAAATTCTTGGAGGATTACAATCCATCTACTTATCTTTCTGCCAACGACCCGTTGTGTTAATACATATTGGAAAGGGTTCACAATGGCAGTGACAATGGTCTTGCGAATAAAAATGAAGTGACAGAAGTGTTGGACAATGTGAGCTGCTGCCAAAGTAAGATTATCAATGTGAGAATAGTTGAGTTTCAACCCAAACAGGCCTCGTCTAAGGTAACATATAATTTTTTCTTCAAGAACATCATCTTCTTTAAGAAATACCATGTCACTGGTCATCTCCATAACGGCTAAATACAACAAGAAATCTCTGTTATAATCGACAGGTTGGAGCAGAGGGGCATACGTCAAAATGCATTTCAATGCTTCAAAGGAGTGCTGAGAAGATTCATCCCAATAGAATGGGACTCCCTTTTTCAAGAGATGCATAAACCCTTTAGTGATCTCGGTGTAATTTGTGACAAAACACAGAAGAAAATTGGTTTTCCCTATAAGCTCTAAAGTTGTGTTATCGTGCATGGGGGAGGAAATTGAACTATCACCTCAAACTTGAGAGGATCGACCATGATCCTGATTGTCGAAAAAATAAAACCTAAGAGACAAACTGACGTCACACAAAAACTTCACTTGTTAGGATTCAAGTGAATCCGATAGTAGCGACATTGTTCAAATATTAGTCGAAGATGAGTGGGATGATCAGATCTCTTACGAGAGTGTGATGCAAGATCATCAAGATACGCCTCGAATATGTGTCTAAGGTCATGAAAAGAAAATGACATGACCTGCTGAAAGGTAGCTCCAACATTATTCAAGCCAAAAGGCATCTTATGATACCCAAATGTGCTCCAAGGACAAATAAAATGTGTTTTATGCTGGTCCTCAGGCTTGATCTGAATCTGATTCTATCCCGATAAACCATCCATGAATGAAAATACCTCGCATATTGCACACTCATTGACAATCTGATTGATGAATGGGGTGGGAAAGTTTTCTTTTAGACATGCCTTATTCAAATCACAAAATTCCATGCACACGCAAATCATACCCTGTTTCTTGTTAACCAGAACCGGGTTTGACACCCATTCTGTCAACTGTACGGGGTAGATAAAACTGACCTTGAGTAGTTTTTCTACTTCTTCCTTAATGGTTGTCGCTTTTAGAGGATTGACTAGACAAAGGTTCTGTTGCACCAGTTTTGCATCATGATAAGTCATAATTTCATGCTTGATAATTCGTGGGTCAATGGCTGGCATTTCCTCGTAATACCAGGAAAAAATGTTGTGGAACTCTTTGAATAAATCATTATAAGTCTGAATCTCTTCGGGGGAGCATTCTTCTTCGAGGAAAACATTCTCCACAACACCAAGGGTTTTGGAGATATCTATGGGAATCGTTGTAGAGATACTTTCCATGTTACCCTCGGTGAAAACTCTATGCATATCCAGAGGATTGATAGGACAAGAATTATATCCATTCACGGTAGAAACAAATTCTCCCACCTCTATTCTCCTTAACTTGGGAAGGAAGTAATATCTATGATCTAGATCATCCCAAGGCCTATTGGGACCATTCATTGCCTCGATAATTGCCTCGTTAGAGTGAAATACCAAGTCTAAAGGATCTTGAGTGGCAAGATAACCTTGAGCCCAAATAGGCTCGAGCACTGGATCTAACTCCTGTGCGGGAGTCGGATCGGGGTTGGCCGAAGTTTGTTGGAAAATGTTGTAAGCAATCTCAGCCACAGACAAGGGCATGGCCATGCTAGGATGCCTTGTCCCTACCATTGAAGCCGATGGGGAAGGTAGAGTCCACATATCATTAAAGTATGGCGTTTGAAACGAAGACACTTGTAGAATTGTAGCCCTAGGTTGGCCAGGAACAACTGATATAATATTGACATAACCAAAAGGAGGTGGGTAATCAAAATTTCCCATCAATGATAGAAACAAACCAACACCTAAGTTGACAATGTCAGGCTACATATTATCAATCATCGAGACCGTCAAAGCCCTCGATGAAGGGTTAGGATGGGAGAAGGACAACTAGTCAATGGTCACAATTTGGGTTTCGTGCGGAAAACAAAAGACTCGAAAAAATGTAGCAACCACTGCATGCATCGCATAACTACAACTCCTCCCTAACAATAGGTTGTATTCGAGAGGCACATCGACCACTTCAACTTTGACACACATGGTTTTTCCTCCCAAATGCATGGTGAAAGAAGGAATGATCCCATGTGGTCTGAACGACTGATCATCAAACATCATAGGGGAAGGATACAACCCAGGTTGACCAATGGCCTTCCAACATGCCAACAAAATAACGCAAGTCAAGGCACCCTCATCAACCACTATACAGAAAATGTTCCGAGTAAAATATTTTGTGGTGTAAGCCACTACTATCTAAAATGCAACATGTTAAGGAAGATAGGGTTTTCAATCGGTTGGATAAAAAATGATCGCTCTCGGGTTACAAGTCTTTGTCGATCCCAAGGTGGATAACAAAGATTTTCTCTGTGAAGGCAAACTCTGGAGGACTTCCAAAGAAGACATCACGTAAGGGGTCTGTGCCAAATATTCCACAATGGAGTAGTTTTGGGTGGCCCATGCATTTGGATTATGAGAAGCCTTCTTAAATGCACCTTTTGGTATGTGAGTCATTGTTTATCCCATCATCTTCTCTTATAGAGGAGTCGGTAGCTTCGTTGCTTCTTTTCCCTTTTTGACAGATTCTAACATTCCGTAATCTCAGGCCCTGGTCGTTATATTAGCTTTGGCATTCATCATGTAAATATTTGTGGCCAGGTTGTTGTTGGTAGGCGCGGGGGGTCCCTGACTGCCCCCTGCCATGCTCAAGGATGTTGAAGCCTGAGCCATGTTTTTCCCTTGTTGGAAAGGGTTTGTCAGCACATTAGGCTATTATTGTGCCAATATCTTTTGAGCTTCTCCAAGTCAAGGGTACAAATGATTTGGGTGGTCTTTCATGCAAAGGTTACACAGATACTTCGACTTCTTCTTCTCTGTTTTTCTCCTGCCAACATTATTGGTAGCCTTTTTATCCCCCTTACCCTTCTTATTTCATTGTTTCTTCTTTCCCTTGGGTTGTTGGTTGATCTTAGGTTTCGTTGAATGCATATTGTGTACATCCAACATCTAGGTAGGGGGAACAACTGAACTTGAAGTTTGGTTGGCCACAAAATGTTTTATCGAAAATTGTTGCAATTGATTTGAAAAACGTTCCATGGACTTGCCTTACGTTGAGCGTACAATACCATTGGCACGGGGTCTAGACTTTTTCTTGGCCTTATTGAGAATAGACTGTGGTGCATCTGGAAAAATATCATAGAGCATGTCAAACTGAGAGTAGATCAGTTCAAGTTGTTGCACTCTCATAATTGCCTCCTCTTATGAAAACACTCTAGAATTCACTACGTCCTTGGATATGCAGGGCACCAAAGACTTCAGGAAACACTCAAGCAAGAAAGAAGGAGGGACTTGGACCTTAGTTAATCTCTTTCGATGCTTCCATTCTTGGATATGATCAGAGATATGGTCGACCTTGGTTTTCTCAAACTTGGCCAACAATTCGGTGTCGACATTGTATCTCATATGTAACTAGTAATGGTTCAAAAATACCATTTCCAAGTCGTTGAAGTAAGAATACCTTGAGTGGTCAAGGTCAATATACCATTTCGTAGCACCCCCTATGAGAGTGCATTGAAAAAGGTGCAATTGGACAGATTTGTCCTTCAACGAGTTTGATGAGCACCATAAATGGAAAGTCGTCACATGATCACCTGGATCTTCGTCAGGCTTGCCTTCAAATTTCAAAATATCTGAGGAAAACTTAGTCGGCATGGGGGGCCAATGCATATTGTGACAAATTGGGTCATTCAATAATCTCGAAAAGTATGGCAGATGTAGAATTTCCATAAATGACAGTTTTGTTTCTGAACTATTTATAGGAAAAGAGGGTCCTGGATTTTGATTGGCACCAGGTTTCCAGGAAAAGTTGGACTATTGGCCAGGGTTATGGTAGAAACCATGGCCTTGACAAATGTATGGTAACTGTGTCTATTGGGGTATCATTGGTTGACTCACGTAATTGGACAACATAGCTTGTGCGGGGATTTCTCCTTGCATTGTGTTCCAAGGACCATGGAAGGGGATGCCCCCAACCAATCTGACAGGCATGGGTACAAAGCCTTTTTCAGGGTTCCATTGAGCATGGAAGGGGTTTCCCTTGATTGGAATTCCTTTCAAGGGAACCAATCCCTACCAAGGATTCCAAAGACCCTATGTGGATAAAACTCCAGTCGTCGCTCCCTGTAAAAGAATAGTACCTTGCACCAGGTTATGTTGACCAAAACTGGGGTTTCCCCTAGCCGAGACAATAGTCGAATAAAAAGTATTGTTCCCAAACACTATGAATAAAGAGAATGACATAGATCCCACCAGTGTTCTATAAGATGAAGGCCCTAAACTAATTCCACCATATAAGCTATAATTATTGTTTGGACCGATTGGTGATTGAAAAGTACCACCGAGTGAATGGGACGAAGGAGCTATATGACCCCCACCGTAAGGGATATCATTAAAAGGGACAGAAGTGCCCCCAATTGACTCTTGCATGGGATCATTCGAGCTCCCTGCCCCCAGACCCATGGTCTATAAGGTAGAGTAAGTAAGAAAGGAGTTTGAATCAAAGTCAAGCATCCCATATGAGAAGGGAGGGCCCGTCACACTCTGAGTAAACATAGCAATGGTCAAAGATAATAACAATATCAGACCACTGCCCGACATCGAGGGAGTCGAGATCACTATCATCAAGACTAGAGAAAGTGGGAGAGGAGGTAGGATACCTTCTGAATTAGTAGCCATAATGGGAGTATGATGACTCCCAGATGAAGTAGCAGTATTTTCTTCCATTGTCGCTTGCAAGACTAGATGACTCTAAAAAGGTGTCACCTCGGCAGGGACAAATTGAACTAAGATTGGCACCAACAAGTCAATGATCAGAGGGTTAGCTGGCCTAAGATATTCTACCCCAATTTTAGAGATGGTAGGTTCCTCTAGATTCAGAAAGTATCCTCACTGAGCGGGCTCGGGCATAGCCTTTTGTGGCTCGGTCGCTTCGAACGACCCTTCTTGATCAAGTCTTCGCCGCAACAATGGCATAGGTGGCTCCAATATAACCGGTGATAGGCCTTGAAGCCTTCATGACCGACGGAGTTGTTGATCTTCCACTTTGTGAAATTATCAACCTACATAGTAAGGATTAACTACCATTTAAACACCAAGGACACACTAAAATGTTTCCTAAAGGACAAATCAAGCATTCGACTATCTAGTAGGAAGGACAGTTACATCAATCGACACTAGAGAAACTAACCGGTGCAAGTGAAATTTGAACATGGAAGAACCCTCCAAGTATACTCTACGAAGTGCGACCAACGTCTGCCCCAGGTACCATAGTATACCCCCACAGTCACCTATGTAAGTCCCTAAAATATGGGCAACTAGGTTTCCAACTTGTAGTCAGTTACCAGGCGGGTACAGTCGACAGTCGGGCAAATCATAATGAGCAGGATAACAAGTCTGAAGCCTATCAAGGGTATCAAAAGAAAATGGCCTGGAAGACAACAGAGGATCCCAAACAGACTCGAGGTCCACAAAGCTCCATAGGAAAATGCAGTTGGTATTATTCTCGAGACAGACCCTCAATATACAATCCCCACTACATTCAGTCCATCTTTGGAGGGGTTATCTATGCTTCCTTTCCTCATTTTTATCTCATGTGTTATAGGGGGGTCCCAACTAACTTTTACGACATTAGATTTAAGCACTCCCTAACTCAGACTCTAATGTTTGATTTAACGGCCTTGAAGAGTTTCCTCTCCAAACTTAACTCAAGGCTCTAAAAACCTAAACTAGTTTGTGAACCCTACAAACTGAAAATTCTAGTGCATTTTAGATTAAGCGTTCTTTTTAAGGCTTGATTTACTCAAAATTTATTGTAGTGAAACTAATGGTGTGATCAAGATACGAATAAGGAGGAGAAAATTAAAGCACTTGAAAGAAAAATTACTTCGAATTCAAAAGCAAAGCTTTGTAACTAAATCTTTGCAAACTCAACTTTTCTTAACTAACATTTCAAGATCTTGTAAAGAAAACCTAAAACTTGCCTTTACTCGACTATAAGCTACTTATGTTTCAAGAAATAAAAAATAAATTAGCAATAAAGACTCTTTTTCCTTTTTGCAAATAACCACTTTAACTACTTTGCCAAACTGAAAAGAAAGGAAATGAAATTCTCTTTTTTTTACCCCTTTAAAGAGAAAAACCAAGGTAAATTTTTTTTTTTCAAAGCAAGTAAAAAGTATAATAAGAAAACTGAAATAAGACTGGAAAAGAACTTCAGCCCACTGCAAATCACAGGGATTCAATCAAGAAACCAAGAAGGAAGATCTACAATTCAACAACTTGCTTCAAACCTATTTAGGGTAAACACAAGAAGACTTAAGGAAACAAGTAAAGTGAAGCCTAGACCCTAGCTATGCCCACAAATAGAGATTCTAGAAAGATCCAAGAAAACCCTAAGAAGTTTGAACTTCAATCAGGAAAGAGGAAAACTCCCTCTTTTTCAAAAAAAAATCATGAAACAGAGACGCAGGTTGTTGCATCAGTAGCCTTCATATGTACGTGGGTTATTTACTATGCAAAGTGTGTATGTAAGCAGGTTGACCCAATACATGGTGTGTACACCTCTGTATCTCTTTAAAAAATGAAAAGACCAGGCAGTCTTACAGGGTAGGAACAACTGGTATGCACCCTGGAGGTGACCAGAATCTCTTGACAGAAGAAGAAAGCTTGAAAAAAACTTGAAAGGAAAAACAACTAATCAAACAACCAAAAATCCCCCAAAAACCCCTAGAGGCATTCCCCAGTATGGTTGCTAGTTATGCGAGCAGGAAAAACCCCCCTTTAACTACACTAGTGTTCAAGATGTAGACAGAGTGAATAATTTTCTAAAATTCAATCAATTCTCTATTCTACCCCAAACATACCAAAATAAACAAAAACAATGCAATAAGAGAAGAGATTGGGTAACTATACCTTTGATCCCATGTCTGGTGATGATCTCCTCAAGCTTGGAAGTTCCAATGACTGCACATCTCCTCCCAAGGATGATCTGCATCCAAAGATAGGAAAACAAGGACTACAAGCATGCTATTATATTCATGAGTTAGGGTTAGATATCAAATTCCAAGTATAGATTAATTAAAATACACAAAACACCATCATTTGGGACAGGAAAATGTGATTCTTTTATTCATAATACAAAGACTGAAACTTACAATCTGTGTCGACCACCATTCCACAAACCTAGTTTGGGATCCTCTTTACCATGATCCAAGTGAAACTTGAATGGACTTCTTCTCTCAATCTTCTGATCACCTCAAAGAAGGGAATGGATTGAATGGAGGGAGAAGGGGTTGATGAGGGAATGTTGAGGCAATATTTCACAAAAGGCAGCAAAATATTGGGCAAGGAGGGGAAGTGAAATTGGGCATAGTCTCACTGTTCTTTTGCTTGGATGTGAAATGATACCCCAAAACCTCCTTTATATGCCAAAAGGATGGTTAACTGGTTGGGTGATGGGCTATAGAACGTGTATTAGTTGGGAAACTTCCAATAGCCTGTGAATTTCAACGAATTCCTTGCAACTTTTTATTTTTTGCAACGTTTGCAAGCATATGCGGCCTGTAATGGTACAACAAGTGTATGTACACTAGTTGTATTGGTGCAACACTAGCTGTATTGGTGTAGCAAGCATATGTACATGGGTTGTAATGGTGCAAGACACGTACATCTTCTAAAAAATGGTTTTTAAGAAGAGTTTCTCAGTAGTGCTTTGGAAAAATATGCAAGAAAGAGGGCCAAGGCCATGTATGCAGGAGTACGGAATTTTAGGGCTATAATAGTAGTGTACCAAGGGAATTCAAAGTTGGGGAGCATGTAGTCCTAAAATTTAAACCAAATAAAATTTCTTTAAATTTGGGAATTTGTACTAAGTTGACAGCTAGATACCATGGACCTTTTGAAATATTAGATTGGATATGACATATTTCATTTATGATTTCATTTCCTACTCGCATGAAGGCTCGTAATGTATTTCATGTATATTTGTTAAATAAATATGTGCATGATCCTAACCATGTCATTGATTGGGATTTGATCCAATTGTATTTGGAATGATAATTCCAAATACAACTAGTCTACATCATAGATAGGAAGGTCACTTTGCTTCATAATAGATCCATCGGGAAGGTAAAGGTCCAATGGACCCATTATAGCCCTAATGAGACAACACGGTAGCTCAAGGATGCTATGTGAGAAGCATACCTTCATTTGTTTTGAAGTTTCGATATTATACATAATTCTAATATTACACCGAGAACGTTGCAAAATTAAGAGGGAGGGGAATGCAATAAAATGGTTTGACCCCTAGATTATGAATCTGTATGTAATTATGAGATAGATATAAGACAAACATATGTAGTCTAGGTAAATAATGGCCATTGACTTTATAAGTATGCACATTGAAATATAATATAAATACCACTAAGGCTCTAGATGAAGAAGGAAATGAAAGAGGGGTGTGAGTCCATGAGAGGGGAAGAAAGGAGACTTATGGGGATAAGAGGAAATAACATTATTTGATTGATGTTGATCTTTATCCTAAGTTCTTTAACCTTTTCTTATGCTCATTTAACCATTCACCAACTTTTAGATTAGTTTCCCAAAAGGGAGATAGATGGACTTCTCCTAAATGAATGTAGTCTCTTGTTACCATCCAAGTACAATCTATGATTTTTAGCATGAAATCTTGTTAGTTTTCATTATTCCCTTGGTTTTTCTCCTCTGCAATTAGTCTACCATAGTTTTTCTTCCATGAAACTATGTGAAACAATGATTGAGTTTATGGGTGATTATTGAGATAAAGAGGAAATTAATTTAGAATTGAAATTACATGGTCCTTACAGTAGATATTCCTTGGCTGGCCTATGTTGGAGCACTATAGGGAAGTGGGATAGCCTTAGGGATTGTTTATAAAAGTAGGGGATCCCATTCCTGGTCTTATGTAGGCTAAGGGGTGAGAGGGATTGGTTTATTAGGATTGTTGTAGTGAGAAAATGTAAAGTGTAGTCTCTTTACTTGATAATTTCATGAATTGGGTTGAGTGAGAGATATTAGAGCCCAACCATAGAATTTAACGCTTGTGGATTCATAGTCCCATCTCGAGGGTGGCCTATGTGATAGAAAACATATGTCTAATAGAGAGCCTATGGTTGGGTGGAACATTATTTATTTGCAACTAATTGGTGGATAATTCTCAAAAGTATAATAACTTCTTAGTTTCTTTTTAATATGTAAATTCTACTCCTTTTACAGGATATGGATTACTAGTGATTTTATGCTTTTGTTTTCTTAAATAAACTTAATTTATCTTATGTGAAATGAATTTTAGTAGACAACTTGCATTCACAATTATAGGTTCATATTTATATTGAATTGTTTTCTTACAAATTGCAATAATTATTCATTAGAATGCATGGATGGTGTAATTGGAGTTGTTTTTGAGTGCCCCATCACATCAATTGGAGTTCATAGGTGGATAGGTATGTTACATGTGTCATGGAATTTGTTGGGGGTTTTCCAAGGACATGAAGAGGGAGTAACAACTTAAATGTGGTAGTTGACATGTTCAACAATATGTTTTTTCTAATGTCTTGTAAGAATACCATCAAAGGGAAAGATGCGACAAGATTTTTATTTGAAAGGTTCTGGGTGCACTTTGGGATTCCAATGAGCATCATTTTTACTAGAGATATTAGATATCTCAGTACGTTTTGGACTTGATTGTAGGATGAGTTGGATACTATTGAAGATATCCATTTCTTTTCACCCATATAATAATGGCCATTAGAGAGAGGTTGTGAATAAGACTTTGGTTTATCTTTTGAGAGTCTATGGTTAGAAGAATCTAGGGACCTGAGATGAAAATTTGATCTACATATAACATTTCTATAGCAAGGTTGTCCACTCCTCCACCAGTAGGTCCCATTTCAAATTCAATTTTGGATATTTTATATTGTATGTGGATATCCAGAGGTAGGGACATCAATCTAACCAAGTGATGCATTGAAAACATATATTTTCATAGATAGGATTAGGTACATATGCCTACAATTTAAATAAAAGATGAAGAAAATCAGGGAGAATTACAAGGATAGACATTATTAACACATAATTGAAAATAATTTACAAGTAGGAGACAAAGTTTGGTTGCACCCTTATAAAGAAAGGTTACAGGGACCAAGAAAAAAAATTAAGGCCCTAATATATGGACCTTTTAAAGTATTGGAGAAGGTAGGAAAAAATGATGTTGAGAAACTCAATATTCCACCCTATATGTGCACTTACTCAATAGTATATGTAGAGCTATTGATGCTCTATAATGCATCCATTCTTGATGAGGATGAAGATGGATGAATCTTACTTTCCATAGAATATTTGACACCAAATGCAAAATAAACATTATGAGAGGACATCATTCTACAAAAGAATATCATAATTATTAGGAAGGATCAAAAAAGAATTGTTGGATGTGGGATTGAAGCGACAACTACTAGCCAAGGCCAAATGGTACTCTAGAGAGAATGTTGAGAAGTTGTTTCCTGATTCCCTTTAAAACTAAAGATTTTGGAGATAAAGGCCTTCCAAAATGGAGAGAGATGATCCAAAATGGATATACATGGTTAACATATGGCTTTATTGATACTCTATAATTGAGAATATGTAATTTTGGACTTGAAAGGGTTTCTTTGTGTCAAATCCATAAATTGCACTAACAAACTAGAATTGAAAATCCTCTAGTTCGAGGTAAAAGAAGTGGAATTTTGGGGTCCCATACCTCAAGGACATGCATCCTATATGTCCTCACCACATTATATGGGTTGATATCTTTTTCCAAAAGCATTTTTTTTTTTTCAAACAAAATTCCATCGTGGAAATATTGGAAATGGAACCAAAGTAAAGGTTTTTTGAAGTACAAGTTGACCGATGGTTATAAATGGATTTATAATAGGCATGTTCTTGAAGGTAGGCTTAATAAAATATAGAGAATCAAGTATTTAATATGTTCCCATATACTTATGTAAACACAAGCACAAGCATGTAAGATGGAGATTGAAGTAGCCCACCTACAAAAGCTTAAGGAGTGTTGAATTAGTGTGACATTCACCATGAGTAGGGTGTTGCATGAAGGGTACTCTCATGTGCACTTTGCACACTATTGAGCTTTCACATGCTAATGGAACCAACATAGAGTAGGTTGAGTTATAAGAGAGTGGAGAGAGAGGAACCGCCTCTCACTAGCCGAAGAAGGAATAACCTCTCACTAACCTTTTGAAGGACGGTTAGTCGAATACAAAGATGAAAATTCTTAAATTGACGACACATATTTTGTACTCAAGAAGAAAAAACTATTCCTTAAGTATCATCCCTTATTGGAAACAGACAAAAACTGAACAGAATATTCGATGACTCAATCAAAAGAAGTAGTAGCTCAAAAACCAAGAAAACCAAGTGTTTCCACCAAGAAATTCAAAAGAGGATTCAATCACATCCCCGTCTACAGAGGAGAAGAAGATCCAAAACTCAATTGGTTTGTATGTGAACAGTTTTGGTATGCAGATGAGATTACAAACAAGGATAATAAAATGGCACAATTCAGAGCTATGTTGCGCCACCACGCATTAACATGGTTCATGAACTACACTTAAAAGAAAACTCACTCAAAGGAAGAAATAAAGAATGGTTTTCTAACAATTTTTAAAATCCAGGACATCACACATATAGCAGCTCAAAAGTTAAAAGAAATCAAGAAAATATCAGGTGATTCAGTAAGAGAATATGACAAGATATTCAAAGATCTCCTAAGTCAAATCCCGTCAATGATCAATCAGAAACTGCTAGTATAGTGGTATGTAGCTAGGCTACTGCCAAGAGCCAGATGTCTGTTATGCTTATATGAGATAATCAACTGCGAAGATGTGTTACAAAAGGCACAACGAGTCGAGTCGGGTGACGATATCCTGTCAAATTCCTCAATGAAGGAAAGACGGTGAGAAAAAGATAGAACATTTGCAACAAACTATCAAAAATCTATCTATATGACGCAATGAAATATGGTGCACTACATGCATAGGGGATGGACACACAAAGGATAATTGTCCCCTAAATGAGAATGCACAAACAATAGACGTCCACCAAGTACAAGCCATCAAATACAGTAACATATGTGAATGCCTAACTGATCATAGTATAGAATATTGTCCACACAACTTAAAAAACATGAAGTGGTGCCACATCTATGAAGCCTCTGATCACCGAACTTCATAATTCCATCTAAATGATAGAAATCAGAATAATATACAAATAATCTACCACACATAAACCACTGACCAAGAAAAAAAATATGGTCAAAGAGATGAATATTTTGGTGGTCATGGTCGAGGTCGAGGAGGCCGACGAGGACTTGCTGGTCGAGTTCGAGTTCGTGGATAACCATATTGTGCTAGTTGTTGGAAAAATGATCACGACAACGCAGAGTGTCCTATAAAATATAGAATAGATCTAAATTTTTGCAATACATGCGACATTAGAGATCACTCCCTAGAAGATTGCTCGATAGTAATCGACAACATTATACCAAGAAAAACTATAAATCTACTACATGCAGTGTCCAAAGAAGAAGTGAGGAACTCCAAAAACTTACATATTCTTACAAGGTCGAGCGCAGGATGTGACATCCATAATCCACCAAAAAATTACCAAATAAAGATGGATAACAACTTCCCAAACCCAGATAAAGAAGAGAAAATAATGAGAGAGGCTCTTAAATTCTTCTAGAATGCCACAAAAGATCAAAAAAATCCAAGAAGTTGAGATGAAGACACCATCTAGGAATTTTTGCAACTACTCAAAGAAAAATAGTCGATAGGTAGGCTATTATACCTACTCAACATATTGTGAGAATACAAACATGGTCAGAAACCGACAAAGGACGCAAATCACCTTTCTTATAACAACAAATATTACTATATGTGAGTCGACTTGGAGATCAATGGAATGATGGTCAATCATGTGGTCATAGATTTTGGTTTGCAAATCAATATTTTACCACGAGAAACATGGGTACGAATGGGCCATCCCAATATAGAACCAACGATGAATTATCTTAAGTCAGTTGATAAGATATTAATAGAACCAATCGAAATACTAAGAAATGTCCACACTTAAATTATGGGAATTCCATTGTATGCAACTCTTGTTGGTCATGTTGATGATTACAGTTGTGTGAGACATCCTCCAGGACAAAGATCTAAGAGAGAGCCCCTGAGTTGGGTGTGTGGTTCCTATCTGAGAGAGAACTGGAACGTTGTGTTGGCCTCCTCCTTACAAAGAGTTGAGAAGAACTCCAAATGATTCTCTTGTGTAATGCAATGAGAAAGAATATATGTTGAGTTGGACGTGCATGTGGATAAGCACATGTGAACATGTGAATTCCCATGCATTGGGTGCATCATTATAAGATAGAGATGAAACTATGTATTAGCCTTATCTGAGCAGAGAGTTGAGATGGTTAACTCCAGATGACTCTCCTGTGTAATGCAGTGGGAAAGAATATTTGTTGAGTTGGACATGCATGTGGATGAGCACAAGTGAACGTGATCCTAGTGGGTGACCATTAGTGAGTGTGGTTCTCCTTTGAGATGTAGTGAGATAGATATGTGGACATCCCTGTGGATGTTCCCCTAGTGGTTGAGCACTAGTGGGTGTATGAGATCCCTTGCTATATTTTTCAAGAGTCAGACTTACCTATAACCCTATTTGTAATGTAAAGGGTACAGGTTGGCCCCACCTTAATGTAAAATATAATTCATATGGTAATTATTAATTATACTTTGAGTTATTGAGGTTGTCCCTATTGTTCCAATTGACACATCATTTGATGTGACAAGTCTTATATAAATAAAGGTGAATCCCCATTGAGGAAACACACTTGTCATTGTGTCATCTCATGATTTCATAAGTTGTGGTTTGAAATTATGAAAATTACAGCACCCTCTTGTGTGCTAGGTTTGGTGATGGTGTGGGAGGTCTTTCTCTTGAAGAATATAACAAAGTATTGCCTAGGTTTTCTTCCCTTGTTGAGAAGGGTTTCCCAGGATACTTCTTGTGTTCTTGTGCATGGTTGTTCTTATTATGATCTTGGTTTGTTGTAGTAGTTATGGTTCAAGTAAAACTAAACTTAAAATTTTAAAGTAAATCCATGAGCCATAGCTCATTGAAAACTCAACATGGTATCACAACAGGCTTAAAGAATACCATTTTCACATTTAAATTGAAGGAAAGGTCTGCCAAAACTCTGTTGTAGGTGTGAAGAGAAGAGGGTTGGACCTCTCATTGAAAATTATGTGGTAGATGATGAGGTCAGACCCCTCTTGAAAATTTTGTGGTAGATGAAGAGGGTCGGATATTCTTTTGAAATTTATGTGGAAAAGTCCTGAAGATGGCTGCAGGTTGCTATCCTAGGCCGAGCACTATAAGGAAGGATGGTTGTCCACATAAAATGGTGGCAGGATTGAGAACAAGCTCAACTATAAACCACAACTAAGGAGAAACCCTTGAACAACATTCTAGGTGTATGGGAGAGGAGGCCAGAGTCTAGGAGAAAGGTCAGTTGTCAAATTAAGGTGGTCATAGGCCTCTAAAGGCTTCCGCAGAAAATACAACAACAACCTTAAAACCCCTACCACTGTAATGAGAAAAATGTTGGACCCTTATGAAGTGAATATTGAGGCTGCCACAAGCCTTGTGTGACTGAAAATCTTGTGAGAGAAATGCCAGATGAACTTAACATGATTGCAGTTGACCTTGTCATAGCACTTGTCCATGTTCGATGCAGTTCTATAAATGTTGAAGGGAAAGAATAATCCGCATAAGAGATGAGACATCGCTCACTTGTTGATTTGTTTGTGTCATGTCCTTGGAAGTCTGTCGACGTACTTACAAAAGAATTGTATTCACCAAATGTAGATGTCATTCAACCCCTTTTTTCACTTTATGAGATGAGAGATGCATCACAAGAGCTTTCCAAAAGTGGAGACATGAACATATCAAATTATATGGAAAGGGGAGTAGAATCTGCCATTACAGAGATGGCCTCTGAATCTAGCAACAACTCATGGTACTTACCTTCTTGTAAAATATCATTGCTAGGAGTTGGCCCTTGGAGGAAAGTTTCTGATTCAAGAACAATGGTAAGTTGGTATAATTGTTATGAAAGAGAACTACCCTCAAGATATTGAGATAAGAAACTCAAAAAATCTCAAAGATGGGGACACAATTCATTGCAACATAGAGAAAAACAATTAAATTAGTTTGAGAATTAGTCAAATAATAGATTCCCTCCTTATGTTGCATCTTTCATGCTTCCTGTCATGCATGGATATGACAAGCAGAGACATAGTGTAGAATTTCTTGGAAGAGACTTCATGCTTCTTGGAAAACTCATTTCCATGCTAGGAGTGTGTATGGAGTGTATGGAATTGCATCTAGAAGCATCGACATTATCTCCTGCTCTTATAGATATGTTGAATTCTTGAGAGAAATCTAATCACCCAAAATCATATGTTAGAAGAACTTCCCTTTTTGCAGCATCTCAGATATTGATAGCTCCTCATCCATCATTTATTGCAACAGCCTTAAGTGGAGGTGATCATGAGATTTCAAGGCAGCTGAATGGATTTGCAACTGGTCTCTTCATGTCGTTGAAGTTGACTCTGACTATGAGTGTTTAGTAGTGGCTACAAGACAAACAAGAGAGGAATGTCATTTCTCATTATAACATTGAAAAACAAGCAAAATATCCATTGGTGTACACTCTCAGGTATGCACTTGTATATATGTTATTTGCATCATTGTAATAAGGGTACTTGTAGGAGGAAGGAACCCTCAGTGAAATCATGGACCTAGAGAAGCCTCAGTGCATTCAGAAGAACAACACACTGGAAGGGAAGACTCCAGGTTTGATTGTTTTAATTATCATGCTACATTACAAGTAGGTGTTGTAGCTATGACAACAATCCTTAAATTGTTTCGATTCTAGAGATGTACTCATGAATATCCTCTAGTAGATATTCTTGTCATTTTTCCTTTCATTTGTTTCCTTGTTCTAGGAAGGTTAACAAAAAAGGAAGATGTTTTTCCTTCAAGACTTCAAAGGGAGTCACTTGACTCAGAGGGAGTCAAAACTATTTGAGAAGAAGGAAAATAAAAATAGCTTCTCCCCCTCAACAATTTAGAGGGAGACAACCATTGATATAGTTGACCTAGTTGTTCCAATTGATATTTCCAGGGACTTTATAGTAGGACATAAAAGGCCTATCTGGGCTTGACAAAATCTGCAAGAGGTAGAAAGACATGCAATTGATGGAAGTGTCAATAAATACAAAAACAAGACTTGTATTCATAGGATTCTCACAAGCAGAGGGAGTGAACTATGATAATACATATTGATACAGTAGCCCGATGCATTCCCATCTGTACTACCATCCATGAGTTTGAAACTACATCAAATAGATGGATCCTTGATGAAGTTTGGGTTTCAACAAGAGTGTTACTGATCCAAACCTATAATATTACATTGTTGGTGACGAGAACCAGATTTTGATGACTTATTCAAGTAGCCATGTTGTTACAAGCAATCTTTGACTTCTGATTTCGAGATAAAGGATCTCAATATGATGCACTACTTCTTGGGACAAGAAGTATGACAGAGGACCAATGAGACTTCTCCTAAGTAAAGGAAAATATACAGTGGGGATATTAAATAAGTTCAGTATGACAATTACAAATCCATGCCTACACCGATGGTGGTTGATTTGGTGAAAAGTAAATGATGATGATTCATAAGAGATTGATCCACATGTGTACCGATAGATAATTGGATCATTGATGTATATGGTTAACACTAGACCTGATATATTATATGCAACGAATGTGCTTAGTCAATCCATGAGTTAGTCGAGACAGACTCACTGAATAACATTAAATCATGTATTGAGATATATATACGAGGCATAGTTGGATATGGCCTGAAATATGCCTCTAGTGTGAACTTGAGTTTGTAGGGATATGCTGATATAGATTGATCAAAGAGTACAGTGGACCATAAGAGCACATATAGTTATTGTTTAACCTTGGATTTTACCATGGTTTCCTGGTGCAGCAGGAAACAAAGCTTTGTGGCCTTGAGTACTGCAGAAGTAGAGTATATAGCATTGAGTGTGGCAGTCTATGAAGCAGTGTGGCTTCTGACAGATTTATTTGATCATGAGATGGATACTATTATTACTTGTGATAACCAGAGCTATGTGAAGCTCTCTAAGAACCCTGTGTTTCATGATATATCGAAACACATTGAGACAAAATATCATTATATCAGAGACATTTTGCAGGGGAAAGCAACAGACATGCAGTATCTTCCTATACATGAGCAGATTGCAGATATCTTCACCAAACCGCTTGACAATACGAAGTTCAATTACTTCTATGAGAAACTCTCTTGGTGGAGATTACCTCCCTATCTGAGAGGAAGTGTTGATGATTACAACCAGGATGAAGTTTGGATACTTCTATGCGAGAATTTTCCTGATGGAGAATGCCTCCCTAGCTAAGAAGGAGTGTTGATGATTACAGTTGCGTGAGACATCCTCCAGGACATAGACCTGAGAGAGACCCTGATTTGGGTGTGTGGTTCCTATCTGAGACAGAACTAGAACGTTGTTTTGGCCTTCTCCTTACAAAGAGTTGAGAACAAATCCATATGATTCTCCTGTGTACCGCAGTGAGAAAGAAGATCTTTTGAGTTAGATATGCCTATGGCTAAGCACATGTGAATGTGTGAATTCCCATGATCTGGGTGCATCATTCTGAGATAGAGATGAAACAATGTATTATCCTCCTTTGAGGAGAGAATTGGGATGATGAACTCTAGATGACTCTCTTGTGTAATGTAGTGGGAAAGAAGATCTGGTGAGTTGGATGTGCCTATGGATGAGCACAGGTGAACGTGATCCTAGTGGTTGAGCACTAGTGAGTGTGGTTCTCCTGTGAGACACAATGAGATAGATATGTGGACATCCCTATGGATGTGCCCCTAGTGGTTGAGCACTAGTGATTGTATGTGATCCCTTTCTATATTGTTCAAGAGTCAGACTAAACTGTAACCCTATTTGTAATGTAAAGGGTACAGATCGGCCCCACCTTAATGTAAAAGATAATTAATATGGTAATTATTAATTATATTTTGAGTTATTGAGGTTGGCCCTATTATGCCAATAGACACATCATTTTATGTTCCAAGTCTTATATAAATAAAGGTGAATCCCCATTGAGGAAACACACTTGTCATTGTGTCATCTCATGATTTCAAAAGTTGTGGTCTGAAATTATGAAAATTACAACACCCTCTTATGTGATAGGTTTAGTGACTGTGTGGGAGGTCTTTATCTTGAAGAATATAGCAAAGGATTGGTTGGGGTTTCTTCCCTTGTTGAGAAGGGTTTCCCAGGATACTTCTTGTGTTCTTGCGCATGGTTGTTCTTCTTGTGATGTTGGTTTCCTGCAGTAGTTATGGTTCAAGTAAAACTAATTTATTTTTTTTAAAGTAAATCCATGAGCCATATCTCATTGAAAACTCAATAGGTCATCCATGGGGTCGACAAATGAAAACTAGTATCTCCTTGGAAAGAGATATAATCAAATTGAAAGGAAGTGGGAGAAAAATAATTATTCCCCTGGATCCAAAGGAAGGAAAACCATGGATGGAGGAGTGGGATGAAGATCAAGAAGCCATATGTCTATATTAGATAAACAATGAATAGAAAGATTGTATCAAACCTACTGCAGAAGGAGAAATTTTGAGAGAATCTCCCATGTTGGTCAGAAATAATTCTGACTCCGCCTTATACAAATGAAAAATACAAAACTATGAACCACATGCAAAATATTGTTGGCCTATCGAATTTATTCCAAAGAAACATCTTAAGACGTGCTATTAAATATAGGATGTACCAAAAGTATATGGAAAAATAACCCGAAAAACTCCCACTCTCATTCCAACCAACAATCAGATAATCAAACCCTCATGATACAATGAATGACATAACCCTTCAACCCATGTTGAAGAGGTAGAAAAATCCATAGGAGAGCAAGGAAGAACACAAAGTCTTGTGGAAAATTTCATAGGTCGGGATGAAATATGGTGGGAAACACATTCCCCCTAATTACAAACATGGACAACCGTGTCGACATACTTCATTGAAATATTCAACAAAAAAAAACTATCCAAAGATGCAGATATTCCTACATTCAAAATCAGCTACGATCCAGCAAAACATATTCAATGTTGTGAAAGAGAATGGAGAAGAATAGGATTCAAGGATGAAAGGGTATGGCCCCATATGTTCCCAAGTACAATAGATGATATACCAAGAAAATGGTACAATATTGAAGAATACTGCAACCACACTTCCAACTAGGCCAAAATCAAAATAAATTTTGTTCAAGACTTCGAATTTAATCCAGTAGAGGAAAACTTGAAAGATGCAGGATGCCAAATAAAAATCTTTCTAGAAAGTCCTTCACTAACTCAACAAAAAGAGAAAACAAAGATGTCGATCAACGAAGGATAGACATCAACTTGCAATTTTGTGTTGGTAGAAAACAAGGAAATCTTGACTACAAGGAGGATTGACATGGAGAATATAAAATGGCCAGGATAGAGCTTCCAATGGAAGAAATATCATCCAAACTTATAGAATCATGTGAAATCAATATTAAGTATATCCATGGAACATAAAGAATACCAAGAACAACCCAACTTCCCAAAAATATTTACGAAAATTGAAGAAGGAGAATGCCATCTCGACGAAGCAAAGCCACCACAATGGATGGAAACAAAAATAGAACGAAGGAATTCGACATATCAAATGATGGTTGACCAAAAATGTTGCGAGGAGGTGATTATTGGTCTAACAAGAAAAAAAATGACATAGTCAGTCTACTAAAATAATATCAAGATGTGTTTCCACGTGACTACAAGGACCTGAAAGGACTTGTAAAGGAAATGGGTGAAATGAAGATCGAGTTGATCCCATGAGAAAAACCAATTAAAAAATGACCATGCAAGTTAGTGCATAAGTACAAACCAATTGTTCGAAAAGAGATCGAAGGAATCATACAAGCATGCATTATTTATCCTATCAACAAGGTAGAATGGGCAAGTCCCATGGTGGTACAACCAAAGAAGCATGATACAAAGAAGTTAATAATTTGTGTCGATTTCTGGGGACTCAATAAACAGACTGTGACATATTTGTTTCATACCCCTTTTGTTGATGAAATCATAAATGAAGTCGTTCGTCATGGATTTTATTCATTTATTGATGGATTCTGAGGTTATAACCAGGAACCAATAGAAAAAGAGGATCAGGAAAAAACAACATTCATTTTAGAATTTGGATTTTTTTCCTACAGAGTCATGCCATTCGGATTGAAGAACGTGCCAATAGTATTTTCAAGACTAGTATTCAAAGCATTCCAAGAATATATCTACAAAACCATGGTTGTATACTTCGACGACTGGACAATCTATGGTCTACTCATAAATCATATACAATGTCTTTGACTTATGTTAGAACACTACAGACAAATTCAACTATCAGTAAACATCAGAAAATGTATATTTTCCACACCTATTAGAATTCTGCTAGGACATGTAGTATGTAAATATGGGGTGAAGGTCGACATGGATAAAATAAATATTATTATTGATCTAAAACCACTCGTGAATAAAAAACAAATCAAAATTCTACTAGGTCATATTGGCTATTAAAGGAAGTTTATACGCCACTATTCAAACAACACCTTCCCAATGGAAGAGCTTCTACGAAAAGATGTCAAATTCAAATGGAGCCAAGATTGCCAAGAATCCTTCAAATTTTTAAAGAATAAGTTGGTTGAAGCACCCATTTTCAAATTTCCATATTGGTCTAGAATGTTTCATGTCCATGTTGATGCATCGAATGTAGCCATTGGGTCGGTTTTAGCTCAACCATACGAAGACAAAATGGATAGCCCAAATGCATAAGCAATTCGGAAACTGAATAAATCAGAAAGAAACTTTGCAACTACAAAATGTGAAGCCTTATCAATGATTTTTGTATTACAAAAGTTATGTCACTATTTACTGGAAAACCCCTTTACATTTTTCATAGACCATCAAGCATTAAAATACTTGGTTGATAAACCAGTCCATCATGGAAAGATATCTCGATGGTTATTATTATTTCAAGAATTTGAATTTGACGTAATCATTTGACCAGGGAAATACAATGTTTGACCTAATCACCTGTCAAGACTAGAAATAGGAGAAGATCCGACAGGATCGACGATGACCTCGCAGACATACACTTATTCAGATTCGAAGTTGCACCTAAATACTTAGAATATATTTCCAATTTATTAGAAGAAGCAAAGGCCCCGAAGGAAGATGTGATCCTGCTACAATTTTGGACTAATTCTGATAGGGCCGAAGCTATAATAAAATTTGACGAGAACAAAAACCAAAAGGACTGACTATACCAATTGAACAAGTTGGAAGAGAGGATAATATAAATCCATCACCATGAGGTTCAGAAGAAACAACCAAAAGTGTGGCATGATCGTCACTTAAAGAAAAATGATATAAAAGATGGAGACTTAGTCTTACTGTATGACAGTCATATAAAAGGAAACCCAGAAAATTGGAAACAACATGGTTAGGGCCTTATGTGGTGGAAGACATTCGATCAACTAGAGTGGTCCAACTCAAAAATTTATTGGGGAACCCATTTAAGAAATTAATTAATGGGGCCCGTTTAAAAAAATATCAAGTATAAGAGAAAAGAACCTTGTTGGAAAAATATAGCAAGGAGTTGCCAACAAGAACCAACTAAAATAACTAATTGTACTTATAAGAAATAAACCTTGCTTAAAATTAATAAACAAAAAAGGAAGTTAGACAAATTTAGGTATAAAAAACTGAAAATTTAAAGTAATTAAAGAGTATCCATAACACTAGAGAAAAATCAACAATAAAGTAAAATGGAGAGAGAAAGTAGCCCTTGGTTAAACCCGCGACAAGGTAGCAAAAGATATTCTCAATGTTCTACATCTTCGACTAAATTAAGACAAATACTCATAAGAAAAGAATCAAGTGAAAGAATCAATTCAGGAGAAAGCAAACATAGATCATGAGAGAGAAGATCAAATGAACAAAAATCAAGAGAACATGATTGGTATGACAAAGGACGACATCATTCAGACTCAGAAAAAATCAGCAAAATGAACGAACAAGCAATCCATCACCAACATCGACTAAGTCAATCATGTAATAAAGATGGATCAAGAACTTTGGTTGGTCGATTTATGTATCAACCACGTATCAATGAAAGAAACCTCGTTGATCGGGTCCAGGACAACGCTGCCAAGAAAACACCAACATTGGCAGAAACGGAGCATTAAATTTAGGACACATAAAAGACGACGTGCGTATTAATGATGGAAATGATCGATGTACAATCGTTCATACGAACGTCGAATATAACGATACGTGTCAAATTCAACAACGAGATCTTGAAATTAATATCCAATGGGACATAAACAAATGTCAACCAAGCAACGATTTAAACATCCACTCACTTAAGCCACTCGCACCACCAATATTTATATTGAAAGAGCACGATATACAAGAAAATATGGATGCATTGACCCCGACGATCTCATCACCAACTATAAATTTGGATGAAGCATATGACTTTGCCTTACTATTATTATCGCCTCCACATATAATTATAGTGCAAAGAGAACAGACAATCGAACCCATAAATTCTCCAACGCTACTAGAAACTAGTAACCAGGATCAACAAATGTCGAAGATGAGAGGTCAAGTCAACAACGCAACTGAAGGTTCAAGAATGACGCAATTTTTTGACAAAGCCACCACGATGCCATTCCAAATATAGATGAAAAATATCCATCTTGTGAAGATGGAGGAAACAGACTGGAGCAAGCAATGGATAAATTTTACAGAGTGGGAAATGGAGGGAGGAAGTTGGAAGGTAGAAACTGAATTCCTGGAAAAAGCAAGAATCTGACATATCCTTGGCACCCCACAAGTAGCTGACATGGGTCGATGGAAAGAGGAAATGACAAAATTTATTGTTAGTTGATATCATCAAGGATACCTTTGGTTAAATGAGGCCATAGAAATAATGGACATACTCCTCTACAGAATCTTGGGAATCCCAAGGGTAGGGACCAAGGTACCCAAATCGTCCAATTCTAACGAATGGATGCAGTTTTTAACAGGGTCGGTGACAACCAAAAACTCTAAGGGATTGCTAATCAAAAAAATCATCAACCCAAAATCCTACTAGGCTGCCATCATAATTTCTTTGTGCTTCACACCGACAGTACGAGCATCTAATGTAAATATGAAAATGGTCGAGGCAATAGCTCAAGTGTATAAGAATTCAGAAAGGTTCAATTGGGCAGAACATTTTGACGACATGCTCAGAACCAACTGCAAGGAAGTTCAAGATTTGGTATGAGCCATCAAGTTTCCGTCATTGCTAATATGGATAGAAATGGAACAATATCGGCCTATAGGAGAAGCAACATTCACATCCAAGAAGACCCCAAAAATGGAGAAGTACAGAGTTCTATCCTCAAATCAGAAAAGTACATCCAATTCACTTCCACCAGAAGAGATGTTCCGGTTGTGGGTTGTTGGCACGAAAGATAGTATCCACAGATGGTGAGTCGAGCAAGAAATTCATCAAGCATTTCCATCACCTTGACATTTTCATCTTGACCTCGACTACACAAATCTTTGGTGTGAAGTCACGTCGGCACAAAAACCAAAAGAATTACATTACCAGCCGACAGTGGAAGAAATATTCACAGAATTGGAAAGACAAATCAATAAGAACTTAGAAATTCATTCGAAGGCACATTGGACATGGATGCCTTTAATATTTCCATTAACTGATGAGGAACAAGAGGAAGAAAGAGAAGCCACTCTCTACACATTTTTGTTTGTCGAAGATTTACAAGCTCTGGAAATTGTCCCTCTAAATCCTTCCCTAGGAAAAAGAAAACAACTAAATAAAAAGAACAAAGGGAAGAAAGTTGTTGAAGAATAAGAACTAGAGATCGACACAGAGAAGATATGGAGAGAAATGTTCCAGTCAAATGAGGGCATGGACTTCAATGACCCCATCATTAAGGAAAAAATGACAAGTATCACCTCCAAGATCATCGTCAAATTACATCAAACTCGACAAGAAACTGCCACCATGAAGAATATATACAACTCCTCTATCGGACCACAAATGAAGGAGGCCTTCTAGAAAGTGAAGAACATAAAGAAAACGCTCTGGAAAATTGAAAGAAGAGGGGAAAAGAGGGAGAATAATTTAGAAATCACAAATACTTTTTTCATCTCAGTGAAAGTTACAGTGAACATGACAGAATGGGAATTAAGACCAAAAGTAACACTAAGCAAGAAAAGAATAGTTGATGCAGAAATCGACCTCACCGGGGAGTCACCCCCAGCAGAACCGATCCCGGTCATGGAAGAATTACTTGGAAATAAAAAGAAGAGGCAACTCATCATCAATGAATCATCCAAAGCCACAGATTCAAATCAACCGGTAGAGACAGATGACGTCAAGATAGAAACTATTGACATGGAGCAATAATAGTCGGTCCAAGAAATCGACATGGAATTGGTACAACAACAGTCAACCATAAAATCGATGTTGCCACACCATTTAGTTGAATCAATACAAGTTGGTGAGCAGACCGTCCCAACACAAAAACATGTAGCCCATCCGTTTGAAGCATCAGATCAACAAGAAGAAGTCTTGCAATCAACTAAAGCACATTAGGTCGAGATTAACCAAAATGATAAGGAAGCAGAGCTAGAAAATGTCACTCCAAGCATACAAGCGGAGAATGTTGAAAAGCCATAGACTGAAAATCCTTTACTGGAGATAGACCCCGAAGACACTGAGCATATTAATGTAGAAGAGCTAGAGCTCCAGGTCAAAGAAGATATGGAGGTATAAAACACTCAGCATGATGAAGAAGAAAAAGATGAAACAAGTGAACAAAGCATCTCGACAACACAAAAGATGGTAAAAAAATATGACCAAACACCCAAATCAACAGATAAAAGAAAGAAAAGGAAGTTGTCCATTATCACCATCAGAATGAATCGAACAACGAATCTATCAGGCTCATTAGTTGAAGCCTCATTCGACCCAACAATGATTTTCGACAAACATTTGTTCAACTTACATGGAGCTATTTCAAAAGAATCAACAAGAATATGGAAGAATGTATTGAAATAAGGAAGTCAGGTCGAACGACTAAAACAAGAACAAAATAATATCTTGGAAGGACGCAGAGAAGTAGCCAGGTTGAATGAAGGGATAGACCATATGTCATAAGTACAAAATCCCTTAGAATGCTTCAAGGAATTGTTCGACAAAATGATCGAAAACAACGCAAATTACCAACAACAAGTACATGTGTTGAAGAAAGAAAAAGAAGAATCTGAGGAGCAACGTGACTTAACACTCAAAGAAATCCAGACAAACCAAGAAAAAATGAACATGGTCTTATAAGTAGAACAACAAAATCTGAAAGGCTTCAAGCAGAACATACATAAATTAATCAAAGAAGCTAGCACACGAACCTCTGTGGTAAACAAATTGTCGACTCTTTTGAGGATGCATTCAGTGAATGTTGGATACAAAGGGATGTCATCGACAGTATATAAAGGTCAAGGAACTCGACCATGGATAAAAAAATAAAACAAGTTCTCACCATGCAACTGGAAAAAGAAAGAGCAATAGAACAACCACTATCACAACAGGAGCATGAATGGCAAAAGGAGGGACACAAAGTGCAACTAGAAACAAACCAGGAATCCAATGGCCTAAGCCAACTCTTAGGTAAAATGCAACATGCAAAACAACAATTTGATCAAGAGTCCGAGAATTTCTCAGACATCAAGTATAGAAGAGAATGTTGACTTGATTTCCTAGTCAAAGATTCTAAATATTGAGGCTCAGTAGGCAATCAACACTTGGTGCGACTTCATCCAACAAACAAAGAATTCAACCCCTAGTATTATTCAAACAGTTTTCAAGGTCAGAAAAGAAAGCGAAAATAACAAGGAAGTCAACGAAGCTAGCAGTGGAACTCTAGGCACAATAGCACAGTTGGAAATAGTACCTTAATTTGGTCGTCCATATAAATATTTTGTCTCTTCTTATTACATACTTCTCTTTCTCTCTTCATCTATACTTCTACGTACTATAATACTGTAATCAAAATATGAAAAAAATTATTGTGTATGACCCCCTCTTGCTCGGGACGACCAAGGAATTGAGATGGGGAGAGATTATGTAGGGTATAGTCAACCCTATCGACTAGACCCGATGGTTGACTTAGAATCTGTTGGTTGACCAACGTAGTTAAAAGTAGAAGTCAGTCAGAGTCTCTATCATGACCAAGCCATAAACCAAATTGGTGTATTAGACCCCCTCATTTGTGGGAGAAAGGACCCCCTCTGCTCAACCATTTGACTGCTAAAGTCTAAGGAGGTATACATACCCTAACCCCTTTGGATTTGAACTTGTGAAAATAAAAATACAATTACATAAATTAGTATAAATTAAACTAACCGAAATATATATATGTTTTAGACTCCATGCCTTTTTATAAATATGAACTGAGCGAAGAGTATATACATAATTATAAAAGGTAAAATTTGGTTGTTCAAAATTTCAATGTTCAAATTGAATATTATTTTTGGAATGTGAAACGATTTGTGTTGACTTTTTGTAGATATTAATAATGGGATGTGTTTTTTTTTAATGCATCACTATGTGGTATACTAATTGAGATGGAGCATCTCGCGATGAATTTTATATTTTTAAATTCCACTCTGGTCGGTTAGCTGAGGTAGGGCATCTAACCAGGCCGTGATCTAAACGTTTTACAAAATGACATTTTTTCGGCGATATTTTTCGTGGACATTTGCCCGAAATCTAGTGAGAAATTGTTAGATCCTCATATTTGAGTGATTATTTTTGTATAATCCATAGTCCCCAGGTTTTTTTAGCGTGTTGAATCCATTTCTGCATTCAGAAATGGATTTTAAACAACAAAAAATAGTAATTTCGTGCAAATTTATATCGTCGGATTCTGGGGAAAAAAATATTTCGTAGAATAGTTAGACAATGCCATCACGAGGGTATAAATTTGATGGGCACTCCTACTCAAGTAAATTTTTTATGATGATTTCTTCTTAAAAATTCCCTTCTTGTGACATTTTATTTTTATTTTTGCCCATCATTTAAATATCATGCATCATGTGTTTTTGTTCATTTTTGTTGTCAATACAAAAGCATCCCAGAAACAACATAAAATTATTAAGAAATTACATTTAACGTAATATCATCAAACTATTTCACATGAAATACAACACCATTAAAACCATAAACATAAAAACTTATCAAATTATCTTGATATAGCAACTTGCACATAGTTTAAATTTTGAAAATCGCCAAATAAGAGGTTCCAACTTCTTTCTATGCCTCAATTCCGCATAGATCCAAACACTGCACAAAAACAATGGACCAAACACTAAGTAGTATGCATGTAATGATGTCAAGGTAGCTACAAGATTACAG
>SNQJ01S0057105.1:16474-51591 GCA_010110895.2 Picea sitchensis
ATGTAAATAATACTTATCATATAAAGAAGAAGAGGTTTTTACCCTGTATGGGTTTCCTCGGGAAATATCTATCTCTGTGTTTCTCATATATGTGATTGATGTTGAATGTGTCATTGTTTATTTCCCTGCATTATTGTAATCATCATTGAGTGCCTTGTAAAGATTTTAAAAGAAGCATAATTGTTTAAGCACGGTAACAACTGATTCACCCCCCCACCCCTCTCAGTTGTCCAACAAGTTTCACTTCAAAAATATCATGTTCATAAACTCATAACACTTTGAAGTAGTTTTATTGGGAGTTTCAAAAAATAATAGTCTGTTTTAAAATAAAATTGCATTCATCCAAATGGACTAGGATGGGGATCCCATGGACCATAAAACATAAAGTGTAACAGGACTAGACTGGACTTGAAAGAAGAAAAAGGATATGGTTAGGAAATGGTTATGGCCTTCAAAATAATGACCATGCACAACTGAATGATTTCTGAACAAGAAGTATAATGAATAGGGGATTACAAAAGATGATCAATTTACTTGTTGTGATGTATTTCTCTTGCATGTTATATACTTTTTGAGGTTCATTTTGTAATATTCTTCGTTTGAATTTCATGACCGATTGCAACTAACCCTTCTTAATCTAGTTCCATTATTTTAGTTAAGGCATCTTTTAACCAATTCTCAATATAATCCCCCATTGACGCACCAAGTATTTCTTGCCTTACTTTATATCAAATAATCCACTTTATATATATCTAAAGTTGATTGAAATATGGTGTAATGTATCTTCAATATATTCATTCTTATTTACAGAATTGATTAACTAACTTTCTACTTCTAGTTATGAATATTCAGTCAAACTATTGAATCTCTAAGTTGATGTAGTCTTTAACAATTCTAGCTTCTCCTGAAATTCTTCCTTGAACATAATAATATAATTTAATACAAATTTTTGGTCTTCAACTTCTTCGGTGGTTCCAACCGAATATAAATCAATCAATTTTAAATATGATTATCTCATCTTGGCACTTATAGTGTCACAATCAACTAATATTTCTTTTAAACACTCAATTCTTTTTATCCAACATGCTTTGAGTTGCTTTATATAGACCAATGAATGTAAGTCCTCCTCTTTAATTTTATACTCACTCATGCTTGAAAATTTCATGAAAATGGTAGAAACAACTCCTTTTTAAAATTCTTTATCATTCTCAAGGTCAGCCTAAAGATATTGTCTCAAATTTATAGTTCTTGACCCCAAATAAACAAATCTATTTTCAAATTCTCGTGCCCCAAGAATGAGATACATTTGTTTCTTAATGTTTTCTCCAGCATATATTATAACAAAAACATGTAGGTTGGATGTCCTTCTTAATATTGAGTTGGATTTTGGTGTTCCATCATAGCTCTTCTAGAGATGAATTGTAGAAATTGTCTTGGAAAATATGGGTGGAGGAATCAAATCAGTTTCTAGTTACTTGTTTCTTTATTTTAAGGCGGCATTTTAATTTTCCATTTCATTAACAAACATCTTTAAATATTCACATGTATCTTCAACAATTTGTACAATTTTGGATGGTGGACCTCCATTAAGGTCTAGTTTCAAGCTTGATTTTCCTTGTACATTTTTGTTCTTTGAATGAAATTTTTCAAATACTAATTTCTTTAAACCTTTGTCGAATATGGCACTGTGAAAACTTAAGGATTCTTCTTGAAATAAGATGGGTTCTTGTGTAGCTAATGTTGTTGTGACTTCTCTTCTTTATATAACTCTATGTTATTCATTAGGAAATTCAATACATTTGATGACATCTAGGTCCATGTCTTCAAGAAAAATATCATCTTCTTGTGCACCCTCATTTCCTCATTCTCTACTTGTTTGCATTTTTATTTTACTAGTCACTAGGAATTTATGAGACCTTTCAAGACTTCCATTTCAAGGGTTATGATATACTCCATCATCGAAAATGACTAGTGAATATTTCCTTTGTTCCTACACTGCTAACTAAGATCTTTGTTTTGGTAGTCCATTTTTCTGTGAAACACTAGGAGACATATTACGCCTTTCATTAAAAAATATTACCCACTATCTATGTTTTTCATTGGTGCTAACAATAGTTTCATTATCATCTTTTTTATTTTCAATAGATAGTTCCTCAGGGTTTTGGATATCACTTTCCTCCTCTTCGAATAGGAATGTCTGGGTAAATGAAATACTATAGCCAACAAATATCATATGATTCACAAACAAATAATTAGGATAGAACCCTTTGGTTGGATATGCTATATTTAACTTAAATTGATCAAATTGTACTGAAAAATGATTAATGTTTGTAGCATTTATCAATGTTATCTCCCCAATTCTCCAGGGAAAATGAATAAATCGCTTTTTCCTTTTTTCATGGAGGAAATGGGCCCAAAATTTATTTTGTTTGTACACCTGTACAATAAATATCTTTTCTAACACATAATATGGAAGATATGGTCTTTCTTGAAAAAAATAAAATTTGATAATACTAAAGTTTGTCATGGATTCAAAGCTTCCTCTCTTATCCGGAAAGGTTGTAGCTTCTAAATAGAGTCTTGATGTATTTGACCCAAAATTTCTCTTTTTGGAGGAAACAAATGCATTGTGCACTTCATATAAATGGTACATAGCTTTATGTTTCCACGAGTCTAGCTACAACATCTAGACAGGGTCAATCTTATAATTGACTTGTTTGCATAAATTCATACCTTTGAAAACATGAAAATAAGTAATGGTGAAGATTAGATACAATAACATGTAAAATTTCTTGTTCTTCTGGAAATTTGATAGTTGAAAAGATAATTCCCCATAGAGAATTTTCTCCCAATCAAAAATTTATTTCCCATAAATTGAAAAATGCAATATATATATATATATATATATATAAACCTAGTCTAGTAATGGTAGCATTATATTCTTGACCAACTACCCTAGAAAATAGCCATGCCATCTCTTTATATGGATTATTTAATTAACTAACATGGATGCTTGATAAATATTCTAGATTTACTGCCATGTCTTCAAGCTATTGTTGCAGGAGATCTCATCTACCACTTTTTTCCTTTAGGAAATATTTAGCTTCATCACCTTTAAAGGTAATTTTTTTCTCTGGTAGCCTAAACATTTTATTGAAAAATAAAGGAGCTATAGAAATAGGGGACGCTCCTTGTAGATGAATAGTTATTTGTTTCTTGTCGAACTTATTTATACAGAAAGAAAATAAATCTTTGGCATAAAAAACCTCCAGAAGACAACCTTCTAAAGAAATTTAGGATGTCTAAATATAATTAGAACTTCTCTCCTGAGGTGACAATGTGGAATAATACTTGTATGCTTTGGACCACCAAATTTTTTTATCTTCTTGTTCGAATGTGTTGATGGTATCTCCTCAGAAGTTCTCATTTCTTCTATTTGTCATTCTTAATGAACTTGGTGGATTATTTTATGGTCATTTTATAATGTTAATACCAAACTAAAACTTTTTACCACAATACACGTTGAAACTCTTCTTTCAAAGGATTACTTAATACAAATTAAATTTAAATTGTCTCAAGAAGATCACCATTGATAACGACCTTTTAATACTTTAACCATTTGTTATTTTCCATAAGATTTGTATTAAACTATCTTGAGGAGAGTGAAAATATGAGACATGGGTTACTGTGGGAAGTGGATGATTGAATTTATGTAAATAAAAATGAAATTATTTTAAACTCACGAACCAACGGTGAGATTCAAGGAAATGATTAAGTGTTAGAAATGGACTGATTGGATGGAGAGGATAAGGGATAGGTGGAGTGTAAATGATATTATTACAGACCCTTGGTATCAAAACTGGATTGGTCATATGAAGGAGAGATGGGTATGGGAGGAATGATAAAATGATTGTAGACCCACGGTGAAGTTTGAAAATTGTATAAGTGTTGAAATATTACAGAAGTAGTGAGCTATGGAAAATATACTAAGTATGGAGAATCGGTCAGTTGTGAGGATCATGGTGATAGTAAGTTAATCAAATAAATTATTTATACCCGTGATGCAACAATTCAAGAAAAGATCTAAGTATAGGGTTGAAATGGTAACGACAGAAAAAAACGATGCATTTTGGAGAAGGAAGAAGTTTGAACAAGCGTGGAAATGAATCAAGAACCCGTAACAGAGAAATATTTTTCTAAGTATGGAATATAAAAGAGGGACTTTATAAAGGACTTATCACATTTGAAGATCAACAAGTGAACATGACTAAAGAAAAAGAATTAATAGATGGAACCTTAGTTGTTCGGACCAGAAGAAAAGGGTTTATTTCTCAATCCCAACCTATAGTATCTCAAGATAAAAAAATAACTTGGACCTCAACACCTTTAATGAATCCCACTCCTGTGATTTTCGATGCTCTTAGAGTTGTAAATTTGGAATTGAAACAGTTAGAATATAACATAGTAGAAGTTCTGAAGAAAATTAAAGAAAATATCTATGTTATGGATTTCGGTAGGATTTCTTGCTAAAAAACTTTGTTACTCAAAGATTTGAAGGATGATAAATTCCAAATTGTAATTTTTTACCAAACTATAAACATAGTGAATTTAAGGGAAGCTCAAAAATTAGCACTAAACAAAACATCCAAAAATAATAAATCCAAGATATCTATACCTCCTTTCTTGTTAACTTTTGATATTTTCAACATAAATATGCACAACTTCTTGGTTTATTTAGGGGAATCATAAAATTCCATGCCAAATTGTTTTTGTAATAAATTGAATGTAATACCTACCAAAAGTTCAACCCACATCATACAATTAGATAGATTGGAAGTAAAGGTCATTGGGGAATTAAAGGATGTCATGATTATGATTGATTCCAACCATAAAATTCCCCAAGTCATTGATATTGTAGTTGTGGACATCCCAAAATCATATGTAATTTTTCTCAACCATGACTGGTCATAAAAACTCCAAGGGTATTTTTCTTCTGAATGGTTTCATCTATGGTTGCCTCAGAATGGGAAGCATAAGAAGATAATAATTATCTGAGAAAAGTATTTAAACCACACTGTGAATAGTTTGGAGGAACCTAATGAACCACCCTCATTTGAATTCCACACACTTGGGAATTATTCTCTAGACTCATATTTTGTAAATTTTATAGCCTTCACTTGTGAAATTACAGGAACACGTAAATCACCTTTATTATTGCAAAGAGATGAATTCATACAAAAAATATAGAACAACCATACTTAAAGTTATGCAGTTAATATCTTAGAGAAAAATGCTAAAAAATTAGAAATTTAAAAAGGAAGGAGTAATACTTCATGCTACCTATGAAATTTGGACCCTTTTCTTTGATGGCTTCAAGTCTCAAGAAGGACCAAGTGCCAAGTGTATTTTCATGGATCCAAATGGGAAACATAGTTTCCAATCTTGTAGATTGGAATTTGAATGCACAAATAACATAGGTGAATATGAATCCTTAGTTCAATGTCTCAAGAAGGCTATTGATTTGAAAATCAAAGAGCTCACGGTTTTTGGGGACTCTAATATAATTAATAGGCAGGTTAAGAATACCATACACTATAAGTCACCTCATCTTAGAAATTATCAACAATAAGTTCATAGATTGATAGATAATTTTATTTCTTTCAATATCATTGTTATACCTCGATATAAGATTCTACTTGTTGATTCCTTGGCTATAACAACCTCAAGGATGTCCCCTTTAGAAGATTCTGAACATGCCAGGTTCACTATTGATATTTTATATAAAATCATAGTCTCGAATAATATCATCAAATGAAAAGTGTTTGAAGGAGATGAGTAGATCATAGATTTATTAACTAATGAGGAAACATTTAAGGATAATTCTATAAATGATGAGTTGTTTCAAGAAATACTTGATACTAAAGAGTGTGAAGGTTTTAAAAATATATATATATTCAATATCTGAAATACCTAAGCTTTAGACAATTCCTAAAGGAGTGGTCAATTTATAAAAACATTTGACTTGCGGGACAAATTTAAGAACCCATAGAATGTAAAATATGGAAGTTATTGTCTTTCTTATGAAGTGATAAATCTAGGAACAATTGAAAGTCCCAGGAACATCAAACTTGGAATATTAATCTCTACAGACAAAAAATAAAACTTATATCAATAATTTCAAGGAATATAAAGATATTTTTTCCTGGTCCTATCAAGACCTTAAAATTTATGAAAAAAGAATAATCCAGCATACAATACCACATAAGAATGATCTCAATCCTTTTTAGCATAAATTATGAAAGTTCCATCCTTCTCTTGAACCCTTAATGCAAAAAGAGCTTAAAATTTTATTGGATGCCAAGATCATCTTTCAAGAAAGACATTCATCCTGGGTGCCTAATTTTCTATACACAAATAAGAAGCCATGTGAGATCCACCTATGTGTGGATTTACACAATATAAACAAATCCTATAAAAAAGATAATTATCCCATCCCTCCAATGGAACAACTTCTACAAACTATTTTCAGATCTAAGATGTTTTGAATTTTTTACAATATATCAAGATATAATCAGGTTTTAGTTTCATAAGAGGATAAATTGAAAACCTCTTTTTGTACTAGATGGGGTACATTTTCATACAAACACATGTATTTTGTCCTGATTAATGCAAGAGCCATGTTTCAGCGAGACATGGACATTGTCTTTGGAGGACTAATAAACAAGTGTGTATTGTTATATCTTGACTATGAAATAGTTTATTCAAAAAATAGATCAAACAACATCTTTCATATAACCAAAATATTTGAGAGATGTAGAAAATGAATCATCCTTCCATCGACAAACAATCCTATGTTGTATACAAAGAAGTCAAACATTTTAGGTATTATATCCTCAAGAACCTTGTTTAGAGACTCACATACATGTGTCAGTACATGTAAGGTATGTCAGTTAAGTGTTGGAAAATAAAATAAGGCCTATATCCACTTGCATCCAATAATCATTTATAGACCATTTGAACAATGAGGAATAGATTTGATATGAGATATTAACCCAAATTCATAAAAGAAACACAAGTACATCTTGACTAAAATTGATTATTGAACCTGATGGTCAGAATCCATTACCCTTACTAAAATTAATGAAAAGGTAGTCATCCATTTTTTGGAAAAACAACTAATTACTAGGTTTTGTGTACCATTTATAATTATGATTGATAATGGTGCTTATTTTTCTTCTAATCTTTTGAATGAATGTGCATTCGAAAATTGAATTATCCTTCGATATTTAGATAATTACTATATTTAGGGAAATGGTGTAGTGAGTCTACAAACAATAATTTAATTCAGATATTTAAAGAAAGTCACTGAAAACCATGAGAATTGGCACAATTCTCTACATAATACACTTTGGGCTGATATAGGTCTGAACTGTAAGGAAGCCCTAGGCAATTCTCCATACTTTCGAGTTTATGGTTAGGAATCCATATTACTAATAAATTTCTATCTCCCATCCTTGTAGTTATTCCAAGCCTCTAGAGGATATCCTATCACCAATACACAATAATGTAATAATACACTTGTTATGATAGAAGAGAAAAGGGAAAAGGAAAAACAAAACTTTGCATCTCACCAACAATTGTTAAAGAGATGGTTAGGAAAACATAAATAAGAGGATACAAAATTTAACATGGGGGATTTGGTTTTGAAATTACATAAATTTAATGAACCTAAGGGAAAACATTCTAAATTTCAAAATTTATGGCATAGTCCTTAATGTGTAGCTGAGAAAATTGGGGTTGGCACATATTGATTGCAAAACCTAGGAGGTGAATTGGATTCTATCCCTATAAATGGTTGAAGCCTAAAAATATTTTTCACCTTGCTGCTTTGTGTGAGTAGTGTTGTACCATAAGTTTAATATTTTACATTTTGTTTTTGTTTTCTTTCCTTTTTTATTTTAGGTGATGTTTTGATGATTCATTTCCTATTCTTATATTTATAGGTTTTTTTTTGTATTTGGAAAAATAATGTCGAGTCTTAGATTTTGGCGAGACATGGTGAGTACAATGATATTATATCATGCCTTGTCTATTCAATAAAAAAAGTAATGAGAATCAAATTTGAATAGAATATAAGTCAAAATATACTTATAATTATCTATGTATATTATCCTGGGAGGAAACATATTGTTTGATTTATGGTCAGGAATTTCTTAAAGGGGATCATATAAATAAGGAAAGTATGGCTCATGCTTTGTATAAAAAATAATGAAGATCCAAATCCTCCTAAAGAACAATGTTATACAAAATCCTATGTACCAGTTACTTTATTCAATAAAAAATACCATCCTCCTAGTCTCATTTTCATATCCTACAAGAACTCCTCGCCATAAAATATCCAACAATGGGTGCACAATTATTGCATTATATTAGTAATAAAAGGAAAATGGTGTGGAAGGAAACATAACTCAAGAGGAATATAATGGTGTCAAGAAGGGACTGCATATATCTGTGTTGGGGATATATATGCTTGTTGGAAATGAAGCATTGCATTTGATATTGGGGTGAATCCATTAGAAATATGGATGCTCATTGGTAGTGGAGAAGCACTGAAAGGATGTTTGAAGTACTTAGTGTTGGATAAATTTATATTTTCGACAAACTAGTTCAGTGTTATTTAACTAACTAGTTCTATTTTTGACTTTCTATTTAGACCATCACTTTTATGCATGCATGCATTCCTAAGGAAAGCTAACTTCTTTACTGATTTTATTAATTATGGATTGTTATGCCCTATATTTTAGTGTATTCCACTCACTCATTGTATCATATTGATCATCATTGTATAAATCATCATTCATTGATTGACTCATTGGAGTAGTGTGAATATATTTGCTCATTCTTCCATATTGTATCGCTTGCCCTTTTCTTGATAAGATTTGTTTGTACTTTCTTTAGCTAGAACTCCTGTGTAGGTTTCTATGAAAAATTGACATGGTATCAAAGCTAAGCTACTTGGAGAAATCCAGATAAGCCAAAGAATAAGGAAAATCAGAGTTTTAGTGAGTAGATTATGTGTAAAAAACAAAGGGATCTCTCCCAAAATATTAACTTTTCAAGGAAAAAACTTGCGTTAGAAGTAAATCAACCCATTCTGCAAGTTAGTTTTCAACCATTTGGATAAATTCCACACCTCTTGCTCAGAAAGGAATCTGAAAGATCGCCTCTTGAAACTCATACACATTTTCCATTTAAAGTGCCTCTTTTTGTAATGATTTCTCAAAAAATATTAACTTTATGAGCAAACAACCTGTGTAAGAAGTAAATCGACCCATTTTGCAATTGGTTTTTCATCCATTTCGAGAAATTCCTTAATTTTTTCTCAGAAAGGAAGCCAAAATATCTCCTCCTAAAACTTATACAATTTTTTCATTTGATGTGCCCTTTTCGCAACCATTTCTCAATATTTTCACTTGCAGATTGAGAGTGAATTTTATGTGTTCTTAGAAATAGTGAGAGAGATAGATATGACACCATTTCTTCAGTCAAAATTGGTAATTATTCTCACACCATACAATTATATTAAATGGAAACCAAAGGTATAATTCCAACTCAGAAGGAAAGGATTGTACAACTTGATGATGTGGACATAAGCAAAACCTACATCAACAATTGAGAAGACCAAATGGATGAACCGAAAGAATTCAGCCACATGAATTATTCTTGAACTGATTTCATCTAATTTATGGTTTCATGCTTCCACATGAAAGAATCCAAATGCGATCTGGACCACCTTGAAAAGTCTCTTTGGAAAGAAGGATCATATGATTGGTCATATGATTGAGGTAGAGTTGAATAACTTAGATCCTAAAATCTTTGATAATATACAATATTTCTTTACCAAGTTTAAATATTTATATTGAGCTTGGAATCTTGTGGTATTGATAAGTCTAAACAAGTGGACCAAATTATTTTAACAATCTTGGCCAAGCTAGGACCAGAATATGATATCTATGTTCCCACTTTCCATTCTGGCATGTATCTTATGGGAACAAATTGGAATAGTCCTACCATGGATCAATTTATTTATTCTCTCACACATGAGAAGGAAAAACTCATTGATATGGGTCTAATCAAGGATCCCAAATCGCATGCACTCACCATGCCTGATGGAAAATAATTATCCAAATAAAATGGAAAGGAGAAACATACCAAGAAGAAGGGATATTCCAAACCCTTCAACAATTCTTCAGGTTCCAAAGAATCTTTAGATTCCAAGAAGAATAAGAAGGGAAAGAAGTGGACTTAATGCAATAAACCAAATCATGAATAATCCACATGTATGAAGAAGAAATTAAATCTTATGGAACAGGTACTTCAACAAAACAACCTTGGAAAATTCATTCCAGAAGGAGTCAAGAAGCAAAAGGAAGAAGATCTTGCTCCTAAGAAAGGTAATCATCATGCTCTTGTTTCAATTAATTCCTCATATGATTAATGGAGTATAGATTCTGGAACATCACATCATATGGAAGAAAAAAAGGAAGTTTTTACTTCTTTGATTTCATGCTCAAGAACTCCTATTCTCTTGGAGGATGATACTCCAGTAGAAGTAGCAGGAGAGGGAAGAGTGTAACTCCATAATGTCATTTTTGAGAATGTTTTACATGTTCCAAATCTTTCTAAATGTTCTCTCAGTTTATTAGATCACTCAGAAAGGTAAAAGGGTTGAATTTATAGAAGAATCATTTTATGTACTTGACATGCATGACAATTCCATTATTGCAATTGGTGAGGTAGATCACAGATCAAGGTTGTATAAACTCACTAAGTTTGTTGATGACTCCTCCTCCTTTATACTTACACATAAGGAGAGTACTTTTCATGCACCTCCAGTTCAACATGTAGATACTCTTATTCTTCTATCATTTCCAGACATCAGAGATGATTCCATACACTGAAATTTTGTACATGGAAATGAGTAGGTAGTACAGCCAGATAAGAAGACAACACCGAAGATTTAGAAAATTCCCAAGAGGGAACAATTCACACTTTAGGCAGCAAGTGTCCTTGCAAGGAAGCCATTGGATTCAATGAGGACTCGATCTCATCATGAGGAGCCTTCTCATGTAATTTCATCTTATGAACCTACGATTCCCATGAATTGTTATATGGTTCAATCTTCATGTCCACATACCTACAGTAAGGATGTGGGAAACCCATTATGGAAAGAATCCATGTAGAAGGAGTATGACTCACTCCTAAATAATCAGACTAGGAATCTAGCTGCACTTCCACTAGAAATGAATATTTCCAGGTGCAGATGGTTCTATACGATCAAGAGGTACAAGGCTCGACAGGTTTCCAAAGGAATTCTTTAGATCCATAAATATTTCTACATCTTCAAGAACAATTTCAGTGAGAAGAAGTTTCAAAATTTATGGGATCATCCTCGAGTGAAGAACACAGTTTCCTAGCAGCTGCCTTTTCTTCTTTTGATGCATTGTCTTTTAGGGGGGGGGGGGTTGGAGATATTTTTATTTTCAACACACTAGTTCAATGGTAGTTAACTGGCTAGTTCTATTTTAGACTTTCTATTTAGATCATGACTATTATGAAGGCATGCATTACTAAGGAAATATAACTGCTTGATTTCTTTTCTTAATTATGAAATTTTATGCCCTATATATGAGTGCATTCCACTCATTCATTGTATCATATTGATCATCATTGTATAAATCATCATCCATTGATCAACTTATTGGAGTAGTGTGAATATATTTTTCCATTCTTCCATATTGAATATCTCATCCTTTTCTTGATAAGCTTTGTTTGTACTTTCTTTATCTAGATCTCTTGTGCGGGTTTCGATGAAACATTGACACTTAGAGGTTGGAATATTCAAAATTCATGTCAAGGTTGGTATTAGACTTAGTCTAGTTTATTAGGAATTAATCATTTTCTCAATGTAAAGAGGATAGATATTAGACAAATCCACATCATTAAGCATGTGTGGTTTCTCCCTACATTATATGCATACAAATTTATAAATAAATTTTGAGTTCTTATATCATATCAATTTTTTTTTTGTTAAAAGTATTATGTTATTACTTTTGAGATAATGTCAGATATTCTGATTTGAATCACCAATCGTTGAGTACTCAACACACTCTATTGTGTTTACCCATAAAAACAACCCATTTCAAAAACTGGGTTCCCCCTATTCTAATGTTTTTACAAGGCACTTTATGTTTAATTTATTGAAAAGGTGTTGATATGGGGATGTTGTCCCTATTTATTATACAATCTATGATTCCCTCCTTTAATTACTATATGTAGATCACAACAAAACAATGGACTCATTTCTACGTCAATCAACCCTCCTTCTTGTAAATCTATCGTTTCCTACACTTATTGCAGTCACATAAAACTTATCCCCAACTTAATATGCTCGGGGAACTTCACAATTGTTCCCTTTTGCCTAAGTCTTGTAATTTTTTTGAACCTATAAAGAATAAATCTAGATATAAAATACTAGACAAATTTGCAGATAGAAATTGAGAAAGAAGAAGGAGAGAAAGAATAGAATAATTATGATTAACCATATTCCACACTCAAAGAGTGAATAATTTACAATAGATATAGGATACATGAGTAACTAATGTGCCATAGTGGTGGTATATAGTGATATGGACACACACTAGTAGTTACAGGAGTAAATTGTCACCTAGTCTAGTCTCTCAGGCAGTTACGGGAGTGAACTGCCACCTAATTTGAGTTAACTAGTCTATTAGTCTTCAGTTAACTGACTGAAACAAAGTGAAGTGAGGAGGAGATTAGGTAATCATGAGTAATTCTCTAGTCTGTAGATGAACCCAAGGACAATCCACATTAGTTGCTGATGATTCCAATGCTACATGGTGATAATCCTAATATAGCATCTAGACGCCACTCAACTGATCAAACTGAAGTGAAAACTAAAGACAATATTCTCCCTAGATAAATAAACATTATTCCTAAAATATAGGAGACTAAATAATGAATAATAAACAAGGAAAAACCTTAGGAAAAAGAAATCCAAGGTGTGTATGAAGTAACTCCAACACCCCCCCTGAACATCACTATGGTGAAAATAAAGAATGGGTCCCACCAATGAGGCCATGTTAGGTACCCAAATACAAAAGATACACTAAAATAAATGAGGAAAGAGGTAAAAAATCATGGGAACACCCCCCCCCCCCTTCAAATTACAATATATAAAAAAAATTAAAAATGAGAAGGAACAAAAAGTAGATGCTAAGGAACCATGTGCTTCACTCCAATAAGACCTCGCAACTATGCAAGTTTGTGCTCGTTGAATATTTTTTTTAAGATGTAGATGTATGCATGGATTTGATGAAGTAGATGAACCATTGATTTTTCCACACATATCCACTTTCTCTTCTTGCAATGAAGAAGATCTAAATAAAGTTTGGATGAAATTTTGAAAACCATGTAGTCTTTTTCGGAAGAACAATGAAATTTTGTTGATTTTAAAATGATCATAAATTCACTTCCCAAACTCTGTTTCAGACGATTTGTTTTCATAAATTGGGTATTTTATGCAGGAGCATCGTCAGCAACAAGCAAGCGTGGGACAAACGCCATCGCATTTTTGTCACATGTTGAAATTGTTTGCAATATTTTGAAAGTATGGATGCACCGACTTTAATGTAATAGTTAAGAAAGGCATACTTTCATATTGTAAACAGATCTTGAGTGATCCTCTCTCATCTGTAGGATGAAAAGGCATTTATGCATAATTAATGTAAGTAGGTAGATTTAAATTCTAGATTTGACAGTTTTAGGAGCTAGAGGGAAAACGACTATAGAAACCCTCATCTTGTATCATTTGTAACATTATTAAGAATATCAATAGAGCATAGAGGAGAAGAAGTAGAGAGTTGTGTAGAAGAACCCATGTACAGAAGTTCTGAAATTAATATATATGAAGCTTTGATTTAGACTCATGGTGTTCTAATACTTTCTGTGTATACATGCTGAATGTTATGCTTATGGTTGTTTTACTCTTTCTGTTATACATTTGCTTTTATACTGTGTATGTATGATTTCATGTTAAGTATTTGAAGTCTGAGAGAGAGAGTAAGGGAATGAGTTTCAATTGTTTCTCTTCTTGAGTAAAAGTTCTTGCAAGGAGTGCAGTGAAGCGTCCACAAGGAGTGTGTTGACAGGTTCAGAGTTCACCTCTAAAATCTCAAGAGGGATACCGTTGTTCTCATTTTTCTTACAAGTGCAAGTCAGGCATAGAATCCATGCAAGGTGTGCGTAGGTTGGTTGGAAGTTTAGAACTTATCAACGAAGGGGAGGATTGAAAGACTGTTGTCGCAAGAGTTGCACAGATTCAAAATAAATCAAATACTTAGACGTATTTGAACAAGTGCCACAAGGAGTGTGTGTAGAAATATCATAGGAGATTTAAGTAGGTCAAAGAAATATCAGGAGATTTAGAGTCTTAAAGGTGTTTGAGGAGAAGAAGGGAACTTTAGCCATCGTGTAGGGGATAGGTTCCAGAAGAGATTCATAGGGTCAATTTAGAACCAGAGATATTTGAAGAAGGAATTTGGACAGTCGGAGTTCTCTGAGAAGAATTCCCGAAATAGCGAGAGTAGTAGGACTTACATGAGCTGCAAGGTGGAAAAGGGGCCTTTGATCTTGACTTATTGGGACGTCGGATCATTTCGACAATTCGGGGTTTGAAAATCTGAAGTGTAAGCCAAATCCTTGGCTGATGAAGTCCCCAAAACGTGAATAGAAGTTTTCATGTGTGGAAGTAAGGGGAAGCAAGTATAAGTGTTTCAGAATTCGGGAAATCAGGGATTGGGAAGACATAAGGTTGGGGTCAAGAGTTTCAAACTCCCGATACCTGAAAACCCAAAACAAGGAGAGGGCCACATGTGGAAGGACAAAAAACTTCCTATCGAGGTTCACGAAAGCAGAGGAGGAGAAATACCATTTCGGTATTTCGGAACTTTGGAGACTAGAAGACGAAGGTGACAGAGTATTTGATCCTTAGCATATCGGACTCTCGGTACGAGAAAGTCCGAAAGGAATTTAGAAGACGTCATTTTGGCATTTCAGGGTTCGAAGGTTCGAGAGCCCCGAGGACGTAGTGGAAGCGCTTTTCAGTGGTTGAAATCCCAAAACCGTGAAGAGGAAGGGAGGACCAGAACATTTGCATTTCAGTAAATTGGAAGTCAGAAGTTCGAGACTCCAGGGTCGAGAGAAGAGTTGCATGTAATTGCAAATCCTGAATTTGCGAAAGCCTAAAAGATGAAATTGACATAAGGAAAGGAAAGTACTAGTATTTCGGGGTTTTGGAGGTCGAAGAGGTAAGGTGCTTGACCACGAGATTCACGAATTCACGAAGTTTGGTATCCCGAAATAAAAGAGGAAATTTCCTCAAGGTTTTTTGTGGGTTGATTTCCCGAAAGGGAAATAGAAGAGCCAGTCGAGATCTCGGGCCGAAAGGGGAAGATCCTGTGCGGACTCCAGCCTGAGAGTATTGGGGGTCTACGTCAGTTGTGGTATCAGAGCCCTTCTCTGTTTGTATATTGCATATAGAGGGTGCGAGAAAGATTTACAACCATGCCACCAAGAAGAAGAGACAGGCAAACACCCGATACACCAGAGGAAAGGGAAATGCCAAGAAGGAGGGGTAGGCAATTACCTGAGCCACCAGGGGCAAGAGAGATTTATGAACTATGTGCCAGGATTGATGCTATGGAGACAACACAGAGGCACACAACTGATGTTGGAGATATCAGTGAGTTTGAAAGTGAAAATGAAGCTGGACATGGAGGAGAAGAAGTTGTAGCTGAGGATGCAGCAAAATAACGCCTATTCAGGGTTGTTGCAAGGATAGGTGCCAGGGAAAAAATGGACATCCCATTATATGAAGGAAACCTGGATGTTGAAGAGCTTCTAGACTGGATTAGAGCTCTGGATAAGTATTTTGACTATGAATATGTCGAGAAAGACAAGAAGGTCAGACATGTTGTCACAAGACTTAAAGGGCATGCAACATTATAGTGGGATGAACTGTAGGTTGACAGACGCTGCAAAGGCAAGCAGAAAATCAAGAGCTGGGATAGAATGGTTGCGAAGATGAAGGAAAAATTCATACCAAAGGATTACCAAATCACTCTGTTTCGAAGGATGCAGAATTTGAGACAGAAGTTGATGTCAGTGAAGGAGTACACTAAAGAATTCTACAAGCTAAACATCAGGGCAGGTCATCGCGAAAGTGATGATGAAAAGGTTGCCAGATATATGAATGGTCTAAGATATGACATCCAAGATGAGATGAGCATGATGACCATCCGAACGGTGGAAGATGCTTATCAGATGGCTCTGAAGGCTGAATAGAAGCTGAGCGAAAAGAAAAGTCAAAGAGGGCAAGGTAGAAGTCAAGCCCGAGGCAAAACAATTGCCCAAGACAAAAATCAGAAACCTAAGGAAGAGTGGAAGAAACCTCAAACTCAACCTGAGAGAGGTGGAAACTCACAGAGAGGACAATATGCAGACATACATACTTTTCCTCGAACCAGAGGAAGAGGAAGAGGCAGAGGTGGCGAGATAAAATTATTTACCTGCGGGAAGAATGGGCATAAGTCTTATGAATGTCTAGATAATAAGAAAGAAGGAGGTGAAACTCACATTGTCGAAGCACAAATATGGAATGTTGAGGCAGAATACACTGAAGGTGGAAGATCACTGATGATGAGAAAAGTTCTCTTAACGCCAGAGAAGGAGGTAGAAAATCCATTCCAAAGGAACAAACTTTTTCGAACTGCTTGCAAGACCAAAGATAGGGTATGCAAGGTCATCGTGGACAGTGGTAGCACAGACAATCTCATTTCTACAGAGATGGTAGAAAAGCTAGAGCTAGAGACTATTGAATACCCAAGCCCACATAGAGTTTCGTGGCTACAAAAAGGGCATCAGGTAAATGTCACTAAATAATGTTTAGTTGATATTAAAAAAGGAGGATATAAGGATGAAATACTATGTAATGTCATTCCCATGGATTTTTCTCATCTATTGTTGGGTAGACCGTGGCAATATGACAAGAATGTGATTCATGATGGGAGAAAGAACACATACACCCTGGAGAAGAATGGAATAACTCACATGTTGTTGCCAATTAAGGATAAATAAGTGACAACAGAGGTAAGAAACACTGTACTTCGCATGAGTGGGAAGGAACTTCTTAAGGAGGTTAAGAAGAAGGAAGATACACAATTCATTGTGGTCAGAAAGCCTAGAATTGTTTTGACCAGCACAAGAGTGGATGATTTACCAGAGGAAATCCAGCAGCTACTGGAACAGTTTGTTGATATAGTAGTGGGCGAACTACCTCATTCGTTTCCACCTATCAGGAGTATAAGTCATCACATCAATCTTATACCTGGAGCTAGTTTACCAAACAAAGCAGCGTATAGATTAACGCCGCAGGAGAATGAAGAGGTCAAGATACAAGTCTGGGACTTAATGGACAAAGGATTGGTTAGATAAAGCTTGAGTCCATGTGTTGTTCTGACAGTGCTTAGCCTAAAGAAAGATGGAGGCTGGAGGATGTGTACAGACTCAAGGGAAATTAACAAGATTACCATTAGGTATAGATTTCCATTTCCAAGGATGGATGATTTGATGGATTGTTTGAGTGGAGCCAAACAAATTTCAAAGAATGATTTGAAAAGTGGTTATCATCAAATTCGAATGAGAGAAGGTGATGAATGGAAGACAACATTCAAGACAAATGAAGGGTTGTATGAATGGCTTGTTATGCCATTTGGCTTAACAAATGCACCTAGTACTTTCATGAGGTTGATGAACATAGTCTTGAAGGAGTTTATAGGAAAATTCGTCATTGTATATCTTGACGATATACTGATTTTCAGTAGAACAGAAACATAACACTTGAAGCATTTGGCTATAGTGATGAAAAGGTTACAGCAAGAAAAGTTGTTGATAAACATGAAGAAATCATCATTCATGAAGACAGAGCTCATTTATTTGGGGTTTGTTATTTCGGCAGATAAGTTGAAAATGGATCCAGATAAAGTGGAGGTGATTAAGAATTGTCCATCGCCAAAGAGTATATTTGAAGTTAGAAGATTTCATGGATTGGCTAGTTTCTACAGAAGAATTATCAGGAATTTCAGTGGAATTAGTGCACCGATGATGGACACGGTGAAGAAAATACATAAATATTTTCATTGGACGAAAGAAGCAGAGAAAAGTTTCAATTTGTTGAAAAAGAAAATTACTGAACAACCAATTTTGGTGTTACCAGATTTCAACAAGATGTTTCAGGTCAAGTGTGACGCAAGCAGATTTTCCATAGGAGCGGTCTTAAGCCAAGACGATAGAACAATTGCGTACTTCAGTGAGAAACTGAATGAAGCAAAAGTGAAGTACTCCACGTATGATAAGGAATTTTATGTGGTCATACAGGCACTGAAAAAGTGGAGGCACTATTTGGTTCCTAAAGAGTTCATTTTGTATAGTGATAATCATGCCTTACAATTTGTAACTCAACAGGATAAATTGAACCAGAAGAATGTTAAATGGGTTGAATACATGCATAATTTTACTTTTGTAATTAAACATATTTATGGAACTGCTAACAAATTTGTTGATGCTTTGAGCAGGAAGAGTTTTCTTATGCAGGAGTTCAGAGTCAAAACATTGGGTTTTGATAATCTTAAGGACATGTACAAGGATGATCTAGATTTCAAAGAGGCGTATGAGGCATATGAGAATCCAATTCTCAGGGACAGAAGTCAATGGACTAAATATATGATCCAGGGTGGATTACTATTCAGAGGAAATCAACTGTGTATTCCAAAATGCTCCATGAGGGAGAATTTGTTGAAGGAAAAACACAGTGGAGGATTGGCCAGACATTTCGGTCATGATAAAACATTCTCAAAATTAAATAGCTCATATTTTTGGCTGGGGATGAGGACCGATGTCAAAAGGTTTGTGGATATATGTAGAATTTGTCATCACTCAAAGGGAAAAAGACAAAATGCAGGGTTGTATCAGCCATTACCCATACCAGAGAGGCCGTGGGATGTAGTGAGCATGGATTTTGTGTTGGGGTTTCCAAGGACTCAAAGAGGATTCAAATCAATCTTTGTAGTTGTAGATAGATTTTCAAGAATGGCACACTTTATACCATGTCAGAAAACCAGTGACGCGACTCATATCGCGAACCTGTTTTTCAAAGAAGTCGTCAGACTTCACAGCTTACCAAGGAGCATAGTTTCAGATCGAGACACTAAGTTCGTAGGGCATTTCTAGAGGACATTATGGAAGAATCTGGGGACAAGTTTGTCTTTTATCTCATCTTATCATCCTCAGATAGATGGACAAACAAAAGTTGTAAATAGAAGCTTGGGATATTTTCTAAGGAGCCTAGTGACTGAACACCACAGTCAGTGGGATCACATTCTCCCACAGGCAGAATTTTCTTACAATGACTCATTCAATAAAAGCACAGGGAAAATTCCATTCCAAATAGTGTATGGAATGTAGCCAAGAGGAGTTTTTGAATTGAAAGATTCAGAACGGAATGAAACTAGAAGTGCTAGTGCAGAGGATTTTTCAGAAGCAATGAAGGAACTTCACAACCAAGTGAGGGAACATTTGCAAAATCTGAGTGAAGAGTATAAACGCAGAGCAGATCAACACAGGCGAGAAATTCAATTTGAAGTTGGTGATCTGATTATTGCACACCTGAGGAAAGAAAGGTTCCCAAGGGGAACATATAACAAACTGAAAATGAAGAAGATTGGACCATGCAAGATTGTAAAGAAATTTGGGGCAAATGCATATAAGATCGAATTACTCGATGGGATCGAAATTTCACTGATATTCAACATCTTAGATTTGTGCCCTTAGAAATATGAAGAAGTAGGAGCAGAAAGTGAACAGACAGAGATTCAGTGGGCTAAACAAATTCCTATAGCTGAAAATCCATAGATGGAAAATATACTTGACAAGAGAGTCAGCAAGAGGACCAGGAGAAAAGAGTATTTTGAATACTTGGTCAAATGGAAGGGACATCCAGTTGAAGATGCCAGTTGGGAGAATGAAGCATTAATTCATAAGCATGGATAGATAGTGCAAGAGCTCATGAATAGGATTCCATGAAAATTTTCAAGCGAGGGAGTATGATGTAGGAGCATCGTCAACAACAAGTGAGGCGTGGGACAAACACCATCGCATTTTTGGCACATGTTGAAATTGTTTGCAATATTTTGAAAGTTTGGATGCACATAATTTAATGTAATAGTTAAGAAAGGCATACTTCCATATTGTAAACATATCTTGAGCGATACACTCTCATCTGTAGGATGAAAATGCATTTATGCATAATTAATGTAAGTAGGTAGATTTAAATTCTAGATTAGACAGTTTTAGGAGCTGCAGGGAAAATGACTATAGACACCCTCATCTTGTATCAGTTGTAACATTATTAAGAATATCAATAGAGAATAGAGGAGAAGAAGCAGAGAGTTGTGTAGAAGAACCCATGTACAAAAGTTCTGAAATTAATATATATGAAGCTTTGATTGAGACTCATGGTGTTCTAATACTTTTTGTGTATACATGATGAATGTTATGCTTATGGTTGTTCTACTCTTTCTATTATACATTTTCTTTTATGTTGTGTATGTATGATTTCATGTTAAGTATTTGAAGTCTAAGAGAGAGAGTAAGGGAATGAGTTTCAATTGTTTCTCTTCTTGAGTAAAAGTTCCTGCAAGGAGTGCAGTGAAGCATCCGCAAGGAGTGAGTTGACGGGTTTAGAGTTCACCTATGAAAGCTCAGGAGGGATACCGTTGTTCTCATTTTTCGTAGAAGTACAAGTCAGGAACAGAAGCCATGCAAGGTGTGCGCAGGTTGGTTGGAAGTTAAGAACTTATCAACCAAGGGGAGGATTGAAAGACTGTTGTCGCAAGAGTTTCACAAATTCAAAAGAACTCAAATACTTAGACGTATTTGAAGAAGTGTCGCAAGGAATGTGGGCATAAATATCATAGGATATTTAAGTAGGCGAAAGAAATCTCAGGAGAGTTAGCATCTTCAAGGTGTTTCAGGAGCAGAAGGGAACTTTAGCCATCGTGTAGGGGATAGGTTCCAGAAGAGAGTCACGGGGTCAATTTAGAACTAGAGATCTTTGAAGAAGGAATTTGGACGGTCAGAGTTCTCCGAGAAGAATTCCTAAAATAGCGAGAGCCGTAGGACTTATAGGAGCTGCAAGGTGGATAAGGGGCCTTTGATCTTGACTTATTGGGACGTCAGATCATTTCAACAATTTGGGGTTCAAAAATACGAAGTGTAAGCCAAATCCTTGGCTGATCAAGTCCCCGAAGCGCGAATAGAAGTTTTTGTGTGTGGAAGTAAGGGGAAGCAAGTATAAGTGTTTCAGAATTTGGGAAACTGAGGATTGTGAAGACATAAGGTTGGGGTCGATAGTTTCAAACTCCTGATACCCAAAAACCCGGAACAAGGAGAAGGTGACACGTGGAAGGACAAGAGACTTCCTATCGAGGTTCATGAAAGCAGAGGAGGAGAAATACCATTTCGGTATTTTGGAACTTTGGAGACTGGAAGATGGAGGTGACATAGTATTCGATCCTTATCATATCGGACTCCCGGTATGAGAAAGTCTGAAAGGAATTCAGAAGACGTCATTTCGGCATTTCGGGGTTCGGAGGTTCGAGAGCCTTGAGGACATAGTGGAAGCTATTTTTGGTGGTTGAAATCCAGAAACCGTGAAGAGGAAGGGAGGACCGGAACATATTCATTTCGGTAAATCGTAAGTTGGAAGTTCGAGAATCCAGGGGTCGAGAGTAGAGTTGCACGTCATTACAACTCCCAAATTTACGAAATCCTAAAATATGAAATTGACATCAGGAAAGGCAAGTACTAGTATTTCGGGGTTTTAGAGGTCGAAGAGGTAAGGTGCTCGACCACGGGATTCGCAAATTCATGAATTCCGGTATCCCAAAATAAAAGAGGAAATTTCCTCAAGGTTTGTTGTGGGTTGATTTCTCAAAAGGGAAATAGAAGAGCCAGTCGAACTCTCAGGCCAAAAGGGGAAGATATTGTGTAGACTCCAGCCTGAGGGTATTGGGGGTCTGTGTCAGTGTTTTCCCGAGAGGAATTCAAATATCCAATTTGGTTTTGCAAATTTTGCTCAGAAAATATTAGAATTGAGTCTGATGTGCGTGACTCCCTGAGATGCAAATACCTTATGAGATGCATGCATTGCACATGGAAAAATGTCTGCATGTGACCCCTAATATGCATTCCATATATCTTCCACATAAAATTCAGAAAACAAATATGAAATGGATTAGACATCATCTTCAATTAATGGAATACAAATTTGTGCAAATACTTTTGTAGAAGACTCTTCATAATAAGAGGCTTGATCTTTTGATGGCTTCTATTCTGGCTCTGTTTGCTCAACCTCCTGGATGAAATATTCATAATCTTCTTTATTCCCAAATAGAACCTCCAATATGGTCCATAATTCATTTGGAGTTGATTCTTGTGAGTCATCTTATACTTGATGAAGAATTTCACGAGAAATAAACTAGAGGATGCATCCTATGGCCATATCTTGTCTATTGATAAAATCATTTTTCTCATTGGCAGAATCAGGATCTACTTCCATTTCCATAGTTATTTGGTACAAGCCTCTGCATCTGAGTAGAAGAATAATTTTTGGCTTCCACTCCAAATAGTTATGAGGAGTGAGAAGTATTGTCGGCGAATAATCCATCTTTTTTGCGTTCTTCAATCTTCAATACCTGCAAAAATAATTGGAGTAGATTTTTCTTAGCAATATGTCAACTCTGATACCATGTAAATGTGTTGAACCTGCACATAATATATTTATCTATAAAATACTACACACATTTGCAGAGAGAAATTGAGAAAGAAGAAGGAGAGAAAGAATAGAAGAATTCTCATTAACTGTATTCCACACTCAAAGAGTGAATAATTTACAATAGATATAGGCTACACAAGTAACTAATTCTCCATAGTGGTGTTCTAGAGTGATATGGACACACACCAACAATTGCAAGAGTAAATTGTCACCTAGTCTTGTCTCTCAGGCATTTACAGGAGTGAACCGCTACCTAGTCTGAGTCAACTAGTCTTCAGTTAACTGACTAAAACATAGTGAAATGAGGAGGAGATTAGGGAATCATGAGTACTGTGCTAGTATGGAGATGATCCCAAGAAAAATTTGTAGTATCTGGTGATGATCCCAATGGTGCATGGTTATAATTCTAATGTAGCATCTAGACTCCACTCAACTGACCAAACTGAAGTGAAAAATGAAGAGAATATTCTCCCTAGAGAAATATTGTTATTAAGATATAGGATACTGAATAATGACTAATAAACAAGAAAAAACCTTAGGAAAAATAAATCCTAGGTGTGTGTGAAGTAACTCCAACAAGTATGAGTCGAAATCAAAAATTAATTTTACAATGATCACATTCCAACAAAAGCCTTTTCGATTTCCAAATCGGAAAAGGATTATGTCAGAATCATCTACGTCAAAGTATTTTCCCTCATGAATAAGTTTCATTTCAAACTAATACATTGTGATAGACTAGGCTTACAATTTATTCTTTAGTATGGTACATGGCAACTAATTTCTAGTCAAAAGTAAAAAATCAAGTAACAAAGAAGTCAGGTTGACACAACAACCATCAACTCTTTAACAAACCTTGTGTGGCTATCTTCCTCGTTGTCTTTCGGGACGACTCACTTTTCAAGAAAGGGGATATTGTTTAGATACCATCTTCGTTGAGATTCTAACATCTCTAGGGTTTGTTGGAATCTGAATCATAAATTCTGATGGTGCACCTTGAAACCCTTTCAAGTATCCATGATCGACACACAAACCCATGTTAAAAAGGGAATATGCCATCGATACCCTACCATCATAGTATATTTTAACCTGAGTATTGATTACCTATGACAAGATGACTCTGACTGGCCCCACCTATTACCATGACTATGATCCTACTATGTTAGCATGTGAACCCAGGCATGATAAGGCATATGTTGAAATATTGATAGGGGGGGTGGGGAATCAATATTATCACTTTTATCACTTTTAACCACAATATAAAATATTCAATAATCAGAGAATATAAATAGTTATCATTCAACAGTTTATCATCTACGTTTAGTATATCAACAGGGCATAGTAAAATAATCATACATACACAGTACACCAAGATTTATGTGGGAACCCAATTTGGGGGAAAACCAGGAAATGATTTTATTATATGTCAGAAGAAATACATTCATAGGAATCACCAACTTCCCAATTTTCCATATCCAACCCCCTAATTCTCAAGATATAACCTGAAGGAAGCTCCAAATCCTTTATTTACCATCTACAACTTGAAGGAGGATCCAACCCCCTATTTATAGGTTGTAACCTAAAGGAAGTTCCAACTCTTTAATTCTCCAGCACCAAATAGAAGGAGGCGAAAACCCTCTTTCCTTGCCACATCCAAACCACCCTAAAATATAACTGTAGAAAAAATTGTCACTACCTCTACTACTATAACTGATAAATTATTGTTTTTTTTGTTCCTCATACCTCTGGTGTTTCTTCTAAAATCAATATCGCATCAAGGATGAAACCATTTATTCCTCATGCCAAAATCCATAAAATAATTCTCCAAATTAATAGCTTATGGATTACTAAGATATACATGAAACTGAATTCTTCAAAACAACTCCCTATCACACTCAAGAAGACATAACTATACCCTGAAGCTAAATTGAGTTCTTGATCCCTGATCTTCTTATGAAACCCCTTCTCCTTACTCTCGACTCTTGCAAAATCCTTACTTTACTTGATTTCTATGACCTTGACTCATTACCTTGGATATCTAGTTTGTATGCTTAGAGGTGAATACACATAAGTCATTTGTAATGGAATCTTCTCTTTGTTATATAGGAGAAATTTCTTCATGACATGCAACTCATATGCAACATGTTATCTTTTGTTTTCTCTTCCTGAAATAATTATTCTATTTTCTTTTCCTAAAATAATCTTTTGTTTACTTTTTCTTGAAATAATATTTTCTTTACTCTACTTTGCGTATCCAGAAGTAATTAATTATCTCTCCAATAAGTAAATATTCTTACAATAATTAATTATTCCTGCAATAAATAATTATATTTTTTTACTCTATTTTGCTTTTCCTGAAATAATATTTTGTTTACTCCAGTTTTCTTTTCTCTATAGTAAGGGAACCTATATGGAGAATTCTTCCATGGATTCTCAGATCTAATATTCACCACTGGTGGGAGAGAAATTGCAATGGCTTCATATGGAAGGAAGCAGAGCTGAGAGGAAAATATGTGAAAGATACCTGGGAGGTGGTATTTTACTCAGAAATATCAAGTGATCAGTATGAGATATTATGGGTTAAGTTCTCGAAAGAACTTTTCCACTGGATAGATAGGCTCCAAGAAGCTCCAAAATTCCAAGAACGAGTCAAGAATACCTGTGATTGGGATACTGAAAATATCGCAACACTTCATTGGCTGGATAGTCCAGTAACGCGAGCAATCAATTTTTGGGACAAGACAATACTAGAAGGATACATTATCGAGTTTGTAGCTGAGAACCACCAATCATTTTTACTGGCAGAAGTGGATTTCAAGAAAGACAAAAGGGGAAGACTGTTGAGAGAAATCCACCTATGGATTAAGGTTTTCTTGATGGAAGAGGGGATGTTGACTATGTCCCTGACTGAGATGGAAGCATAAACACCCTCACTTTGGGTGGGGTGAGTTTGGGGTGGAGTCATGGCCTGAGTGTAATACCCCCTGGTAGAACCCCAATTGTAAATGTAATAATGTACTTAAGTTGGTGAGCTGATTTGATATCATTTTGGTATGCACATTTCATTGCATAGTGCGCGCATGTACTGTGCAATAAAATGAGGAAGTGTGCACATTTCGAGATACCGTATGTAGCATCTTAAGTGCGCACGATGTAGAGGCCAGTGATCCTTGTGTATCTGATATGTTTTATAGGTTGGTGAGTTAGTATTATAAGCTAGGATGCTTATGTTTTGATTAGGCCGGAGAGCCTAGATGTTAAAGTCCAGTGTGCCTATTTTTGTACATATCTCATATTTAATATAAAATACATTGTTGCACGTAGACCGACCACGATAAAAGAGATGGGGGACTTAACTCCACTAGTTAGGGAAAGGGAAGGGGATAAGTTAAGGAATATTATATTAATATTTATTAAATCATAAATTATGGATAATTATGTTATCCTAAGTTCTAAGTTGGGGACAAGTGGCCCAAAGTAGCTTCCAACATGACAAGTGTCAAGTTGGGGGCATGCATACATATTGTTGGACTTAGTTCATTTCCGGGGAACCCTCCATCATTCATACCATCATCTTTCCCATGATTCCTCCATCACTGAGATATACAGTCAATCATTCATGAATATTGGCAGCCATTGAACGATCCATTATATCTTCATAACTTTACCTGAACCCGTATCTAGAGTCNATAAGTTAAGGAATATTATATTAATATTTATTAAATCATAAAGTATGGATAATTATGTTATCCTAAGTTCTAAGTTGGGGCCAAGTGGGCCAAAGTAGCTTCCAACATGACAAGTGTCAAGTTGGGAGCATGCATACTTATTGTGGGGACTTAGCTCATTTTCACACCCCCGCCATCATTTACACCATCATATTTCCCTTGATTCATCCATCACTGAGATATACAGTCAATCATCCATGAATATTGGCATCCATTGAACTATCTTTGGTATCTTCATGACCTTACCTGAACCCGTATCCAGAGCCTTATGTTGGGTAACTGTTATCTTGGGAGCGTGATTGAAGAAGCAGGTTGTTAGGCCCGTGGGATATTGAAGAAGCAGGTTGTCATGACCGTGGGATATTGAAGAGGCGAGTTGTCAGGCCCGTGAGTAATTTTTTGGGTGAGATAATTGTTGGGGATCGATTTCCTGAAGGTGTTGAACTATAGCTACAGGGCTCTGAGACTTCCTATCTGGCCTGTTGCTAAAGCCCTGGAAGGGAAGTGGGGTAGCCGAGGGACTGTTGAGTAGAGAAGGGGCACACTTCCTTGGGTGGGACATGCATGTGGGGAATGAGGGACTATAGTCTATTACTTGAGTGAGCACCTGAGACAGAGTCTTTCCTATTGTTCATGAGCCTTTAGCCTGGTTAGGAACCCATTTACCCGGGTGGTGTTTAGTCCCAGATCGAAGGTGACTCACTGTTGAGAGTGATGAACAGTGTGGTCTAAGGCTGGGAGGTTCGTGGAAGGTCTGCACGTAGTTGGTGATATTCTCACAAAGATAAGTGTCAATTGTGTGATTAATTTACATGTTGCATTGTTATTCATGTGTTATTTTTATGGGTTTATCTTATGCATGATTATAACTGTCTGTATGCTTATGGGTATTGCATGTATATGCTGCATGCATATGTTTACTACTATTTCAATGTGAATTCATGCATTTACATAGCGTATTTGTTTGTTCATGTTTTCTATATATTAAGCTTCTACAAGAGTTTTGTGTGTGCATATGTTTTAATGGCATGCAGTTGGAAAAATGTGTATGTGGCATAGCTCAGTTTGGATGTTGAGTATGTTACAGTATGTTCTGTAGAGAGAGAACGTAAGTGTTCTTTGTTGTAGCATGTCTCGACACAGAGATGGTTGGGAAAGTCACAAATTGGTATTTGAGCATGAAAGAGTGTTCAGGAGTAGCATGTCCTGGCCTGTTGAAGGATGGGAATGTTACAAAGACGGTTTTAGAGCTAAGTAAAGAGTCTGAGGAGTGGCATGTCCTGGCTGGTGAGGTCGGGGAGGTTAGAAATTGGTATCAAAGCCATGTTTCAACACTGAGCCTGAATGGATCGGACAATTCAAGTTAAGGAGAAATTTCATAGAGGTTTTATTTTGAAATGGCCAAATTTCGAGTTGCAGAGCGTCTAGCTACAATATGGTACTAAAATTGGGAAAAAACCCCAATTTCAGTTGGTAAATTCATGGGGAAATGGAGAAATTTGGCCAAATGGTGATACATTATTTTTTTAATATCCGTTCTATCAAATTCGAACTTGGAATTGGTCGAATTTAAAGTTACAGTGAAGTCATGATAGTTGGAGCGAGATTAGTAAATAAAATTCTCAATTCCAGAATTGATTTCGTGGAAATTCATTCAAGAAATGTCAACCCACAGTGATCTATTGTTATAGAGGTTGAATTGGTGTTATCAGAGTGAAATTGAACGAATTTCATAGTTGCAGAATGTTTATGGTGAATTGGGGAAAAGCCCCAATTTCTGCAGTGGAATTCACGAGGATTCGATGCGCATAAAGGTGAATGTGCACAGGTGGGCACATCAAAAATGCATGATGTGCAATGAAAATCTTGTGATAGGTAAAATTCAGCATGACACAGAAAGGTATTGGTGAGCCGATGCACATGTTAAATTTTTGTGCTGCATGGGAAAATATGATGTGAGGGTGCGTGCAGACAAATTTGATGTCGTGCGGAAAAATATTGGTGTGCGGTTGTGTGCACTAAAGTTAACATTGCGTGGTGTGAACACACATAGTAATGGTGCACATGGTGTGCATAGTATTTCAAATCATAGAGGAGTTTGGTGGGTGCACGCATAGTATGCATATAATTTGTCTCACGACAGTGTAATCATTGGTGCACGCAGATTATTGTGTGCAGTGGATATTGGCACACAATGCAAAAGTAGTGTGTGCAAGTTATTGGCACGACAAAGAAGTGATACACACTAGTTTTAAAGTGCATGAAGCATGATTTACCTTGTGAGGATTGCAACACATGGAAAATATAGGTGCACAGATTGAAATTTGTGCACGCGAATTCGATTGGAAAGAAAACAACAACAAAAAACCAACGAATTTCCACGATGTTTTATACTATTTGAACGTCATCTTTTTGCAGCGCGTTTTTAAGCACTCTCTCATGTCACTGGGTATATCTATAGAAAATTTTGGTTAGATTAGGTTTGTTTTGGGGTTTGTCGTTGAATGACTGGAGGAACGAGGACGACTTTTGGACTATGGAGTCTGGAATGAACGATGTATTGTCAGAACATTGAACTATCAAGAGGAGAAGGCTAATTAAGGTGATGATTCTGAGTTTAATAGAAAATTTGCATGGTATTAAAAGAAAAAGAATCACACAACTGCATCAAAGAATTATTTAAAATGAATTCAGAGTTGGTTTAAGAAGAAATAAATATACTCTAAATTGCTAAGACAAAATCATTTCAAAGATGAATTCTGGGTTTTATATTCTTCCAATTCAGACAGATGAAAGTGAAATATAAGCCTACAAGAAACACATACTATAAAATAAAACAAGATGCATAACACCATGAGTTAGAGTCTTTTCTTAAACAGTCCAAAATCTACTACTACATTTATACATTCATTTTAATTCCAAAATTACAAAAAGTCTTCCTGCTCAGAGGACATGTTCTTTTCCCCCTTTTTCTTCCTCGAGATAATATATATATATATATATATATATATATATACATAGGAATTATTTGTAGAATTTGAAACGCTCTAACCTCCGCTTATAGCTAAAAATAGAGTTAAGTTGGGAAAAAAAAGGGAATGATTTAAAATAACAGTTACCCCCTCTGGGACCCTTTTCCTCTGCTACCAGTTGTCCAAAATTCGCTAAAATGTAGTTAATTTTAATTTGAGGACTCATTTAAACTTAGCGATCTCCTCCTTTAAAGAATCTAACCAGACAAGTTGATTCTCTCCAACACTTTCGGTCATTTCAGCTGTGGTTTCCTTCTTCTGCCGCTTGCTCCTTTTCTTCTTAGCAGCTCCCTTGTTGATGACTAGATCCCTCATAGTGGGATTCAACCTAACTTCCAACTGCGAGGATGTAGCTAGCTCTGTGTGGAATTTAGTCACTATAATGTGTGCAAGTACCCTTTTCTCCTTAATCGCAGGAAAATCTACCATGTTGCCCAAATAACCAGTCTCACTAGATTTAGCGTTGTCCATGTACCTCAATTTGTTTTCTGGACACCGAAATGATTTTATAGAGATTAGAAGGTCGATCTAATTTGGAGATTACTCTGTTTATGGTTAAGTTGATGCCTCCATAATTGAGAATTGGTAGTTATAGAACCCCAATCATGAAGCACAAACAGACTATGTACAAGTGTGTTGGTTTTCCATGCTCGACTAATCCATTTCAAATGATTATCTTTTGAGTTCATTACATGGTGGTGTTCAGCTAACGTCACATGGATGTGAAGTACCGAACGAGTGAAACATGGTGATCTGACTAGTCGTCGCATGTCCCACGAGTGGTGGTTTTTACATATTGAAGCACATGACATCATAACTTTTACAAAGGTGGTTTCGGTGAACCGCCTTTCGCCCGATGTATCTCTCGAGGTTCCACGCATCTGTTTTAAAAACTACGATAGTTTTTCCGGTTCTCCAAACTATCAAGCTTCAACAATGAGGTGAGAAGGTTGAAGTTTAGTTTATATATATATATAATAAGCAGAAGTACTCAGGGAAAGAGTGTTATGCCAAAACATTTCAGAAGATGATCAAAGGCCAAGACTACAAAAGGTTAAGGTATGAATCTAGGCGCAACCATAAAGTCTTTGGAAGCCACTACATGAAGTCCTCTCATGTTAGTCAAGTAGTCAATGGAATCTGGGTAGAGGAATAGATCATGTAGTGAATGAAGTATTGAACACTCCCAAAGAAGCCAATATACAAAGTAAGCAATGCATGGGAGTAAGATCTACTATCAAATAGAATTGACTATCATAATGATAGTAATCAGATAAATAAAGAGGATTAATGAATATATGGATAAGAAGTGCATCATATCTATGGATTAGCTATGAAATTAGAGTAATGCTTCCCTTATGGTTATCAGAGTGCACAGTGGAAGCATGGTATGAAGGGCATTATTTATGGCATGATAGAATTAGACTGCACAAGGCAGGTTGAAATCAGATTGGTCAAGACAAGGGAAAGAAATAATCAACAAGCAAATCCAAGTATTGATTTGATCAATTAAAGAAAGGATAAATCAAGTACCTTAATAAGGAAGTTGGTGTTAATTGTCCTAGGTTACTCAGAAAACATGACTAGAAATAGAATTGGGTCATGTAGGAGTTGAATCAGAGGGATCCGAAAAATAAATGGATATTGAAGATCCAAAGTCTATAAGGAAACAAGATTGGAATCATAATTCATCCAAGTATGAGTTGGGATAGATAAATCGAGGAAATAAATAAAATCTGAAGATTAATATCATCTTAGTATTTGGATGGAAAAACAAAGACAACTAAGAGTGTTTTGGCTAAGAAGGTGCTCAGATAAAAAATAATCATGCACAATAATTACAGTGAAGAGAATTTGAAGGTTTAAGAATCCAGGAGAATGGAAGACTTCTAGGATAAACAAGGAAACGTGATACAGGAAGAATGAAGTTGTTGCAATTACTATAGCAACAAGTATTGTATGGCTTGTTGGGATAGCCAAAGGGTGATAATACTTGCATGTTTTCAAGTGTTGTTAATAATGTTGTTAAAGACGGATGGAAGCAACATAAGGATAGAATATTGAATTATAAGGATGATAAGGAAGCATAAGAGCTCCTATTTTCATCAACAGATCAGGTGGCATTAAACTCGTTTAATGGCAGTTCTGCAGGTAAGTATCTCTCTTTTGGAAATCATGTTATATAATTGCCAAAGGGAAATCCAGGTAACAATTTCCCAAAATTGGGATGTTGCTACATTGTATGGTATTGATTAAGTGCATTAACAGGATTAAGTTACCACTAGGTGTGGTAAAGGCTAGAGGCCTATTATAGTTAACAAAGATTTTTAGCTTTTGAATGCACATACTGACATAGTATCATGTCATGTTAATTTGGTTATGAGACAATAACCGTAGAAAGGAAAAGATAAGAACATGTTATAGGAATGATGCTAAGAAATATAGTCATGTATGAGACCAGGACAAGGTTGGATATGGAAAGGTATGGTTATAGAAAGGTTATGTGCCACACAAATACCCAATGAGCTTCCTACTTTAAATAAAACTTGGACTACAACCTTTTTGCTAAAAATAATAAACACTATAGAATTGTATTCTTGGTGTAGTGTTCAGGTCGAAAAGGAAGGCATCCAAGTAATTGTGAAGACAATGGGAAGTGTGTGGATATGGGTCAAGACATTGGCAAGATTTCCAATTTATGGATGGTGAGATGCATGACTTATATAAGGCTCATTTTGAAAGTCAATGCAAAGGTGCATTGAGTAATTAGGCATAGATAGTTGTACTCATGCCTCGTAAGTGACAGAGTTGCAATCATACATGATGGAATTGTATACTTAAATGCATTTTTTTCAAATACATTTTGTGAGTGCATGTATATATGCTTTTGCATGAAAATAATTATACTAATGTTTGAAATTTTGCTAACTCATGAAGTTAAGAACATTTCAGGAACTAGTAAACATTGCAACTAGAAAGTTGAAAGTGAGGTGGTCACGGGAATAGTGACTACATAAAACTTTTGTTCAGAAAATTGAAGAAATGAACTTACTATTATTAATTATGAATATGCATATGAATAGAATGATGAGTCATTCTATTTGGGAATTGTTTGGTAATTTTGATTGAATTGCTAGGTGCAAGAAAATCTAAGAATCATTGCATAAGGTGACGTGCATGATGAATTATGATATACATAAAATACTAACAATTTATTGGTTGTATGCAATATAAATAGAATTTCATATTTGGGAAAAGTCGAATTCCTTATGAAATTAATTTGATTTATAAAATGGAATTTTTATAATGCTCTCTCATGATAAATGCATGTGTATGATGCAGATGAAATGGTAATGATTTAAGTGGGAACTTCTGGAGCCACGGTGAAGTTGGAAAAGTATGTATGTGGCATAGCTCAGTTTGGATGCTGAGTATTTTATAGTATGTTCTGCAGAGAGAGAACGTAAGTGTTCTCTGTTTTAGCATTTCCCAACACAGAGATGGTCGGGAACGTCACAAATTGGTATTTGTGCATGAAAGAGTGTTCAAGAGTAGCATGGACTGGCCTGTTGAAGGATGGGAATGTTACAAAGATGGTTTCAGAGCTAAGTAAAGCATCTGAGGAGTGGCATGTCCTAGCTGGTGTGAGGTCGGGGAGGTTACACTGAGAGAGGGGAGAGGGTTCTTTGAAAAATGGGGGAGTAGCAAGAAATGGACTCAAGAGATGAGCAATCCTTGAAAAGAGTTTCCATAGTTGAGAAGTGGTGGTGCAATAAGATAAAGAAAGCGACAAAACAGTCTGATAAGTTGTTGAAAGAAGTCATACCAGGAGAAGTAGAGGAAGGAAAAATGGAGGAGTTGCAAAAGATGAGAAGACAGGAAATACTGGCTAGTCAAAGATTAAGTGAGAGAGAAGCGCACAGAGAAAGAAGTCCCCAAGAGGGTGGACAAGGAGGAGAAGTTATAGAAGCAAGAGAAAAGGAAGTCAACATCGATATTGAATAAGAAATAGAGGATTCAACCCCGATGCCAGGAAAGATCGGGAATCTAGATGAAGAGACCGCTCCATAGGATGAGAACGAGACCCCCCAGATCAAAGAAATCTTCCTCGAAGCCATTGGTGCGAGCTCTGAATCACCCATACCCAAATTGTATTCTATACAAGTGGTAAATTATATACTACATTCTTATGTTATTTCTGTTCTAGTATAGCTAGTTAGTCAGCCACAACCGGGAAGCGCGAGTATTGGGAGGATATTGGGATCCCTTGGTAGGTCAAAACTAGGACCGTTAGGTTTTATTTTGATAGGAGAAGCAAGATCAATAATGGATAGTAACATGGGAGGTTCAATTGCTCGATACCCATAATTTTGGGGTAAGGGAGACAAATATGTTGAGCAACATTAGTTCTTATGTGAAGCAACCTTGAGGTCGAGAGGGACTCCGGATGATAATAAATTGGTGGAGTTCCAGACTACCTTGAGAGGTCGTGATCTCAAATGGTACATGAAGGTTATTAAGCCATGAGTGCTAGGAATGCAAGGTCAAGAATTCACACTTGAACAGTGATCCGGATTATTTTCGGCACGAAATGAGAGCAGAGATATAATAAAGAAATGCATAGAGATATCATGTATATCCAATAAAATAACAGAAATATATCAGAGATGCAACCATAAACACAGAGATACAATAATACATGATTTCTATTAATGAAATAAATGTATAGAGACTGTAAAAATACAGAGTGAAAGACTCGCTAGAATGGTGGCAGCTTATCTCTGAGAAGAGATGTGACGGCTACTCCCATTCACAACAAGATGATTACAATGAGGCTTTGAAGGCCCTTTTACAATAAATAGGAATGCCAAAAGTCCTAGACATCCAAAATCCTAACCCTAGGAGATGAAGCGCCAAAAGTCATGTGGGCCCCGTTTGGGTAAGTTAGTACATCAACTTCCCGGGGCCATAACTTTTTCATATGATCTCCGTTTTAGGCGTATGATAGCTCGTTGGAAAGGTATCATCGAGGATATTCATTTTGGGGGCTCAATTATGCCTTCATATATCATGGAGAACCTTGATCTCGAAAAACCTTCATTTAGGCCCTCAAAATGGCCCCAGAAGTTAAAACTTGCTAAAAATAGTAAATTCCCAAAATTGCCAGAAAGTTGTTTTGAGCCAATTGGAAAAGGTGAGTGGCCACCGATATCCACCTGGATCAATCCTCCCTCCTCAGGAAGCAATGGTCTCCATTGCATTGGGTTCCCAGGGGAGAAGGAAAAGCGTTTGTTGAATCTGCATCTTGGTGAGCTGCTTGTCTTGCTGGAGACGTCGCGTCGCTCAGTTTGTGGAAGTCTATCAAGAACCTGTTGAGGTTGAGGTTGT
>SNQJ01S0057106.1:1715-13257 GCA_010110895.2 Picea sitchensis
GGCTGTACTGTTGTTTGTAGTGACCTTAGTGGCCTATCTCTCTAGGTTCTTACCCAAGGTGACTGTGGAGGGGAAAGTCTTCACGGTACCTGGAATTGACGTTGATCAAAATCAATCGGGCTCCTTGGAGGGTATACCCACGATTATGTGTGGGAGCTTGCACCAGGGTGTAAGTCCGTTAAGCAGTTCATCATCGTAAATTTTCCATCCTAGCCCCACCCCTTCTCGTCTCATTGTTGCGACGTTGGATTTCATCACCAACTAGTGGCTTCGATATTAGAAGGTCTTGTTTGTCTGGTGATTGCTTCCTAGATTTTATTTACTAGTGTGTTTTGTTTGTTTATCGAAGTTGACCATAAGAATTTCTTCGCGGAGCTTGTCACTCGTTTACAATTTCTCCCCCACGGCGTTCACGTAGAATGCAAGGTTTATCTCCAGAACATCTGGACGATTCTCAACCCTCGTCTACCGGTACACCTGAGGGTTCTCCCCATTAGACTGAAGTCCCAGTGGTTACTCCACCACATGGGGAAACAAGTGAAGTTCCAGTTGTCACCACACCACAAGTAGAACAAACTGATTCTCTAGAACCTTTTCGAATTACCAATACCAAAGAAGACTGTCGCATTCGTCGTGGTGAACGACTTTTTGTGCGATTAAATTCTTCTGACGAATTCGTTGTTACATCTTTTGAATCAACCGTTGGGCCTTCTCCCGGTGTAGTAGGCCAAGATCCTTTTTTGTCAGGTGATTTTTGACGAGTCCTTTTTGGTACCAAGTCACCCACAGTCTATGAAATTAAATCTCCGGTGTTTTCTGAGACAGAAACTACACCAGTGACTACCACTTATCACTTTGTTCTCCCTCCCGAGATGGCCCATCTCGCGAATACTACGAGTGTCCAAACCAGAATTATTGTAGCTACCCTTGCTCCTATCAATACCCAGCGAATGCCTGATGTCAACCTGACATTACCTCCTGGTTATCATGCGTTGAATTCTTTGTTGAATGCTTCCAATCCAACACCTCGGCAAACCCCAGCCGGTTCTCCAGGTCTTGGGCACCCAATTCCCGATTTTATTCTGACACTCCCTCAATTTCCTTCCAGCAATCCTAATCCTAGTGGCAATATACCGTCCGTTGCACCAAACTTGCATATTCCCGTTGGTGGACAAGGTGGTATGATTCCATTTCCTATTACCGGACATAATCCAATTGCTACACAATTTCCGGTTGGAACACAATCTATGATAGGGGGACCAACCTCACCTTTTGGACAAAACATGCCTCCTAAATTGGCCCAGTATTGGAATCAAATCCTACAAAACTTTCCTCAAAATGCTGGGGGGCAACAAACTGTCCCTACTATGGGCCGACCTTATCCAGGTATACCTAATCCTATTTGGGGTCAGAGTCACAATCCTCAATCTCAGGCCCCTACTCAAACTCAGGTCCCTACTCAAACTCAAGGATACCACCCTTGGAATTATTATCCTCACCAACCGACATCGAATCAGCCAGGGTCTTCCGAATATGGGAAGACTACATACGGCCCTACTAGTTTACCAACAGAGCTTCCACCCCAAAGTCACCAGTACCCGCAGGTGAATAGACAGTTACCTTTTCTTGCTGCTTTGGATTTGCCGGATTTGTCTAGGATTTTAAATGATCTTATTCATCACTCTCCCCAATGGCCTGTTATTCCATCCAAGCTTCCATCGGACATTCCAAAATTTGATGGAAAAGTGGGAGAGGACCCGAAAAATCACGTCATGACGTTTCATTTATGGTGTTCATCCAACTCGTTGATGGATGATTCTATTCGTCTACGTGTTTTTCAAGAACCCTTACAGGTTCTGCTGTGAAGTGGTATATTGAATTGCCATGAGGTTTCTTCTCTGATTTTAACACCCTAGCTATGGATTTTCTTACACATTACCAGTTACCGATTCGTTATGATACAGGGACTGAGATTTTGACTTCCTTCAAACAGACTAAAGGCACTCATATATCGGATCATATCCATGAGTGGCGAAGGAGATGACGTCCCATCAAACTTGAACTTCCCAATCAGTTACTGGCTAAATGGTTTACAAAATCCTTTGTGAACGAAATTGGTAAAGACATTTCAATGGGTGGTGTTTTCATGGAAGAGCAGGCTATTAGTCATGCTCAATATCTTGATCTCATTTATTCACAAACGGGAACACTTTACGATTTTCTACCTGAATTACCTCGTCCTGGTACTTCCAGCACTTCAACTACTCAAGTTGCCTCGCATGCAGCTGATGGTGTGATTGGTACTAACCATACCCACTCACATTCTGTTTCAATTACAACCCCTAAATCGACATCTTCTAATGTTCAAATTGCTCCGTCTCCTGCCACTCCCTCCAGTAAAAATTCTGAGGTGAACGTCGTTCAATCTACCCCGACCGGTAAAAATAAATCTAAAAAGGGGAGAGGCAAGAATAAGGAGGCTAAAAATAATAATCAAATAGAGCAGCCTAAAAATACCCCTGTTGAATATTGGAATAAACGCAAACCACGATACCCTTGCCTTAGCTTTGGTGACGATCACTACACGAAGGATTGTCCACGACAAGCCGAAGTTACTAAGTTCCTTCAAGGAACACCCAAACTATCTACGATGTCTATTTTGTCCCAATCCTTCCCGTCTCAACAACAGGCTCAGTTGGTCATCCATGACCAACCATCTACTTTTACGACATCATATGTTTTGATGTGTACTGGTGATTCTGAGCAGAATAATGTTGCAATCACAACTAGAGCCAAAGATCATTCTCCATCTAAGGAGAAGGTTGATGATTTACCTCCTGCTTTGGTACAACTCTCTCCACCAACTCCACCTACAAACAGTCCTCTTCATCTAGAACGACCGAGCTTTGATACAGTTGTGTRAMTTTCTAAAGGTGTCRTTTAGAAATTGGCTTTCAATCCTCATGCKCGTGCTGCCTAGAACTACAACATTGTGGAAGATCTGGCCCAGGCACCTTCAGCAATGTCTGCCCTTGAAGTCCTTCAGTCTTTTCCTGCACAAATGAAGGCTCTCTTGAAAGCTATAGGTKGAATTGATCCAACAGATATGAATTTAATAGTCTTTGACTTGGAAGATCACATTCCAAGGTTACCCCCTCAACTTGCATTTCAAATTCAAGTTGTTGTCTTTGACAAGAACATTTTCCGAACTGTTATAGATGAGGGTGCCTCTACGTGTGTAATGTCCCTTGCTTTTTGGAAAGCCATTGGCTCTCCTTCTTTAAATGAATCACAAAATACTTTGAAATCCTTCAATGGCTCTGGTTTTAATCCTTACAGTGTTCTTTCGTCATTTCCCATTACTCTAGAAGGTAAGACAGTCCAAGTTGAAGTGGAAGTCTTCGATGCTCCCCTTGATTATAATCTTCTGCTTTGACGTAGATGGATAGATTCCATGTGTGCTGTTGTGTCAACACTTTTCCATGTAGTACGTTTTCCTCATCAAGGAAAGGTTGTTATCATTGACCAACTTGCCTTCTTTAATTCCGATACTCGTACTGGCAACGTGTCGTTTATAGCTAAAACCTTGTCGGGTTATGAGAATGTCGGTGTAGGCCTTTTAAAAGACTCTTCGTTAATGGGTACTTTTCCCATTCCACCGCTCGATGTTCCACGTCTGTCCGTTGCTTCTATCAATATGATCTCCACCGTACCTCATGAACTTCCTGTGTCTTTCAACCCTTGGATAGTCCCTGACCCTGGAGATCACACTCGTTTCGGTGACGTCATGCCGTTAAGTCCGATTGAGTCTGCTTATCACGCGATTCAAACAACAACACTTTCTACCCCCTCTCTTGATGAGTTGTCTCCAGATCCTTTTCGAGTTATCTTTCCCACTGACGAGATGATCATGTCCGTCATGGAAGACACCCCTTGGGACAATGGGCATCATCGTTCCATACTCTTTTTGGAACAACACACTCTCGAGAACTACCAACTGATTTCGACTCCGTCGACCGTTTTTGTCATATCGATTGTTCTCGGATCTTCACATGATGTGTTTTCTGAAGGGAACCTCAGTAATATCTCTCCCACGATTCCCATTGATATATCCGTTAAACCTGGGATAGTTGAAAATGTTCATATTGGAGATTCGTGTTCTTCCGACGAGATCATCACCTATACTTCTCTGTTTAAAGAATTTCATGATATTTTCGCCTGGAGTTATGAAGAGATGTCAGGTATCGACCCTGCTATTGTTGTTCATGAGATAAAGACATACCCCGGAGCAAAACTTGTCCGGCAGTGCCTACATCCAGTACACCCACGTAAAGCAGCGGCTATCAAGCTTAAGGTTAAAAAAATTCTCAAAGCCGGTTTTATTTATCCCGTGGCTCTGACAGAATGGGTTTCCAACCTTGTACCGATTGATAAGAAAGGAGGCAATATTCGTGTAAGTGTTGATTATAGGGACATTAACAAAGCCTGTCCAAAAGACAACTTTCCCACCCCTTTTGTCGACCAGATTGTCGATGACTGTGCCAGAAGAGAAATCTTCTCTCTCATGGATGGTTTCTCTGGCTATAATAAAATAAACATCGCTCTTGAGGACCAACATAAAACTTCTTTTATGTGTCCTTAGGGTAATTTTTCCTATAGGAAACTTCCCTTCGGTCTTAAGAACGTTGGCGCGACGTTTCAACGCGCTATGTCTTATACTTTTCATGATATAAAGCATATCGTTCAACCCTATTTGGATGATTTACCAGCTCATTCTATGCGTCGAGTCGATCACCCCACTCATCTCCGAGCTATTTTCGTTCGTTGTCGGTTCTATCGCATCCGTTTAAATCCTCATAAATTCATTTTTTGCGTAGAATCCGGCCGTCTTCTCGGTTTTATTGTTTCACGTCAGGGAATTCGGGTGGATCCTATTAAGGTTGAGGCAATTCTTAATCTCCCTCCTCCTTCTACACTGTGCCAATTGCAAAGTTTGCAGGGGAAAGAAAAATTTCTTCGTTATTTCATCCTGAATTACGCCGAGATCACTCGCGGTTTTACACGGCTATTAAAGAAATATTCTGAGTTCGTTTGGGATACCATGGCCAACAATGTGTTTGAGGATTTGAAGTTATCCCTCATGCGAGCTCCACTTCTCTTTCCTCCTGATTATAGTCGTGATTATTTCATTTATCTTGCGGCCTCAGAGTACACTATTGGCATGGTCCTCGTCCAAGAGGATGATGCACACAATGAACATTTTGTTTCTTATTTGAGTCGAAGTCTCACACCCACTGAAATCAAGTATCAACATGTTGAAAAACTGGCTTTGGCTTCCTTTCAAGCTGTTCAACGCTTTCGACATTGTATCCTCTCAAGGAAAACTACAGTGATTTCTCATTGCAACCCTATGCAACACATTTTGACACGTCAATTGCTAGGGGGAAAATACTCCAAGTGGATTTTCATACTCCAGGACTTTGACTTGGAATTCGATCGCGCCAAGTCCAAGAAATCCTTAGTTTTTTCTGAGTTGATATGCGATTTTCCTCACTCTGCGACGGAAAATGTAGTAGTAGATTCATTACCCGATGAATCACTTTTCCTTATTAGCACTGACGATATTTGGTATGGATATATCATTATATATCTCCAAACTCATACTTTCCGGCCTGCTTTCTCTAGTAATGAACGACGTCGTATACGCTATCAGGCTCGTCAATACATTATCCTCAGGGATACTCTTTACCGTCGGGGAATTGACTCTGTTTTTTGACATTGTCTGACTTTCGACGAAGCTAAGAAAGCCTTGAATGACTTCCATTCCAGAGCATGTGGTGGTCATATGTCTGGGTATGCTACTGCCCAGAAGATCTTACGCGCAGGATATTTTTGGCCTTCCTTGTTCAATGACTGTATTACTGTTGTTCAGAAGTGTCATGCCTGCCAAACCTACAATCAGAAAATACAGTCACATCCTGCTCCTCTTCATCCTGTGGTCTCAGTTGGTCCTTTTGTGAAATGGGGCATTGATTTCATGACATGTCACCCTCACTCGGCTGGGGGGCATGGTTACATTATTGTAGCAGTTGATTATTTTACTAAATGGGCCGAGGCGATGCCGACATTCGATAATAATGGAAAGACTGCAACGTTGTTTCTTTTTAACCACATCATAGCTCGTTTCGGCGTGCCCCAAGCTATCGTCACTGATCACGGTATTCATTTTAGGAATTTTATGATGTCTCAACTTACAGAGAAGTTGGGTCTTCGTCATGATAACTCAACACCTTATTATCCACAAGCTAATGGTCGGGTCGAAGCGATAAACAAAGTTCTCATAACTATGGTTCGACGGATGATAGGCATTCATAAAACAAGCTGGCACACGATTTTGTTTTCGGCATTGTGGGCATATCGGACATCTGTTAAATCCGCTACGGGGTTTACGCCTTTTCGATTAGTCTATGGTGTGGAAACCGTTCTTCCAATAGAATGTGAGATACCTTCTCTGAAGCTAGCTGTCGAACTCTTACCCAATACTTCTGTTGAAGAAGAATGCCTTTTGTATCTGATACGATTAGATGAAACTCGACGTGACGCCACTCTTGTAATAGAAGCCCAGAAGAAACGTGTCAAGGCACAGTATGACAAGCATGTCAAGCCTCGCATTTTCTCTAATGGTGATCTTGTTCTTCTCTATGAACAGGATCGAGATGTCTTAGGAGCTGGGAAATTTGAACCAATGTGGCGAGGTCCTTATATTGTTCATCGGGTTTTGGAAAAAGGAGCATATGAGCTGGTCGATTACGATGGTATCCCTTTGAGTGAACCCAGAAATGGGTTGCACTTGAAGAAATGCTATGCATAAGTCATTTGTGCACAAGTATTTGTATTTTATGTATCATAGTTTGTGTGTGTTACTTTACTTTGCTTTTGACGTTATCTGGTCTCTACCCTTATGTGACGTTGTGTTTGATTTCCAAATGTCGGAGTCTTCGCTACCCTATATTGGCTTCGCTGATGGTGCTAGTCGTAGTACTTGGAACTTAGACTCCGCTGCGTGGGCAATCTATGCCCCAACAAACGAGCTTATATCTTTACAAGGTGTATGTCTTGGTCGTGCAACTAATAACATCGCAGAGTATAGTGTCGTTATTGAATTATTGGTTTATGCTATCTCACTCGAAATTCGTCATTTCGTTGTGCAACTTGATTCGCAGCTTGTAGTACTACAACTAAGTAATATCTACTCTACTCGAAGTCCTACTTTGTTACGGGTGTATTTGCGAATTCGCCTCTTGGAACGATATTTTGATCACATTGAATATCAGCATATTACTAGATGTCTTAATACATTAACAGACGCATTGGCTAATTTTGTATTGGACAAACATTTAAATCATTTATAAATCAAACACATTAAAATCCACACAATATAAAAGTAAACCGGTAGACGCCATCTGTATATATAATGATCAAAAGAGTTTTTTTTTTACAAAAAGTTTGTCCGAATACCAAAATATCAAAAATAGAAGCTTATAGCTTCTACAATGTGACATCATGGATGGCGTTCACGGTAATACACAACTTCCCTAGCAACCCTACGGAGCAGTCGACCCATAGCTGCTAAAACTCCTACAGTGTGACGTTGATCATGTTGTGGAATTTGTTCCAGAGTCATATCTGGAATGTCTGCTGTCAGACCCTCTAAATTATGCTCCACAACCTGATAATATTCGGCATACTATGGTACTGTTGTTGCTACCTCTCATCTTCATTGGATAGGAGAGGTGCCATGAGGTCTATATGGTCCAACATCTGTGTTATCAACAAACATTTTGTGTTAGTCTTCAGATAAATGCATAAAACAAAAACATTTAAATATGATAAAAATTCAAAAATATTTAAAAAAAAAGAGAAAATGTGTGTACTTCTTACCGAGGTCTCCCCACTGAGCATCCTCAGGTAGTTCTAGATCCGGATCTCCTCAGAAATCCAACCCGGCATAGGCGTATTCATCAACCATAAACATCTGGTTTTGCAGCCAGTCAAAGAAAATATTGTCATATTTGACGATAGATCCTGCCACGTGTTGGGCCATGAGCCAACACCACCTTAACATCCTTGGATCCCTAGGACCCGGTAGGTTCCACTCAAACTGTAGTCGGAATACAGGGACCCTCTCAAGGAAGAAGGACACTAGTAAAGATCCATATCCAAATTGTTTTAATTCACCGCACCTGCATTTGGTTAATTGCCTTTTGATACTACGAAGAACAGCATCTGCCCAGTTAAATATTCAGGGCTCAGTACACTTGATGGCGTACTGGAAGTAGCTCTGTAATGCCATATGTGGAGCAGCACTCCCGGCCATCCGAGCTATAGTAAAGAGGATCGTGCAGAAGGTCAAGTCTTGTACCCCACAGATAGCAACTTTCCCCTTTTTCCGCTTAGCCTCAGGTATACAATATTGGTTGCAGTATTCACTCATTGTTAATCCACCGCCTCTACTACCAGTCAAGTTGACATGATACCCGTGCCTGGATAATTCGGTCAAGAAATATATTTCCTCAATGTCAATGGACAATGTATGAGCTCCTACATTGAAAACTTGTTGATCTGGATGCCACATACGGATCAATAACTCTAGTAATCTGACTTGGGCTCTCATGCCTGGGATGCGAAAGTATTTTAAGAGCCCACAATCTCGTAATGTAGCTATAGTGGGAGGATGATTCTCGACATTTGCATTATCATCCTCATGTTCTTGTTCTCGCCACTCAAGCACCATGTTTTTGGTTATTTATGTTTACAATGAACATACAAGGAGGATTAATGATTTTGATCATGATCTAAACCTTTTTCATTGGCTAAACATTTAAATCATTTATAAATCAAACACATTAAAATCCACACAATATAAAAGTAAATCGGTAGACGCCATCTGTATATATAACGATCAAAAGAGTTTTTTTTTACAAAAAGTTTGTCTGAAGACCAAAATATCAAAAATGGAATCTTATAGCTTCTACAATGTGACGTCATGGATGACGTTCATGGTAACACACAACTGCCCTAGCAACCCTACAGAGAATTTGACCCATAGTTGTTGAAACTTCTACAGTGTGACGTTGATCACGTCATGGAATCTCTTCCAGAGTCATATCTGGAATGTCTGCTGTCAGACCCTCTAAATTCTTCTCCACAACCTGATAATCTTCGGCATACTGTGGTACTATTGCTACTACCTCTCCTCGTTGCTGGATAGGAGAGGTGCCAGGAGGTCTATATGGTCCAACATCTATGTTATCAACAAACATTTTGTGTTAGTCTTCAGATAAATACATAAAACAAAAACATTTAAATATGATTAAAATTAAAAAACATTTAAAAAAAAGAGAAAATGCGTGTACTTCTTACCGAGGTCTCCCCACTGAGAATCCTCAGACAGTGCTAGATCTGGATCTCCTCAGAAATCCAACCCAGCATAGGCGTAGTCATCAATCATCAACATCTGGTTTTGCATCCAGTCAAAGAAAATATCGTCATATTTGACGATTGGTCCTGCCACGTGCCGGGCCATGAGCCGACACCACCTTAACATCCTTGGATCCCTAGGACCCGGTAGGTTCCACTCAACCTGTAGTCAGAATACAGGGACCCTCTCAAGGAAGGACACTAGTAAAGATCCATATCCAAATTGTTTTAATTCACCGTGCCTGCATTTGGTTAATTGCCTTTTGATACTGCGAAGCACAGCATCTACCCAGTTAAATATTTGAGGCTTAGTACACTCGATGGCGTACTGGAAGTAGCTCTGTAATTCCATATGTGGAGCAACACTCCCAGCCATCTGAGCTATAGTAAAGAGGATCGTGTGGAGGTTCAAGTATTGTACCCCCCAGATAGCAACTTTCCCCGTTTTCCACTCAGCCTCAGGTACACAATATTGGTTGCAGTATTCACTCATTGTTAATCCACCGCCTCTACTACCAGTCAGGTTGACATGATACCCGCGCCTGGATAATCTGGTCAAGAAATATATGTCCTCAATGTCGATGGACAATGTATGAGCTCCTACATTGAAAACTTGTTGATCTGGATCCCACATACGGATCCATAACTCCAGTAATCTGACTTGGGCTCTCATGCCCGGGATGCGGAAGTATTTTAAGAGCCCACAATCTCGTAATGCAGCTATAGTGGGAGGATGATTCTCGGCATTTGCATTATCTTCCTCATGTTCTCGTTCTTGCCACTCAAGCACCATGTTTGTGGCTATTTATCTGCACAATGAACATACAAAGAGGATTAATGATTTTGATCATGATCTAAAAAGAATTCATTGGCTAAACATTTAAATCATTTATAAATCAAACACATTAAAATCCACACAATATAAAAGTAAACTGGTAGACGCCATCTGTATATATAACGATCAAAAGAGTTTGTTTTTAACAAAAAGTTTGTTTGAAGACCAAAATATCAAAAATGGAAGCTTATAGCTTCTACAATGTGACATCATGGATGACGTTCACGGTGACACACAACTGCCCTAGCAACCCTAAGGAGAAGTCGACCCATAGCTGTTGAAACTCCTACAGTGTGACGTTGATCACATCGTGGAATCTCTTCCAGATTCATATCTGGAATGTCTGTTGTCAGACCCTCTAAATTCTGCTCCACAACCTGATAATATTCGGCATACTATGGTATTGTTGCTGCTACCTCTCATCGTCGCTGGATAGGAGAGGTGCCAGGAGGTCTATATGGTCCAACATCTATGTTATCAACAAACATTTTGTGTTAGTCTTCAGATAAATACATAAAACAAAAACATTTAAATATGATTAAAATTCAAAAACATTTAAAAAAAAGAGAAAATGCGTGTACTTCTTATCGAGGTCTCCCCACTGAGCGTCCTCAGGCAGTGCTAGATCCGGATCTCCTCAGAAATCCAACCCGGCATAGGCGTAGTCATCAACCATAAACATATGGTTTTGCAGCCAGTCAAAGAAAATATCTTCATATTTGACGATTGGTCCTACCACGTGCTGGGCCATGAGCCGACACCACCTTAACATCCTTGGATCCCTAGGACCCGGTAGGTTCCACTCAAATTGTAGTCGGAATATAGGGACCCTCTCAAGGAAGAAGGACACTAGTAAAGATCCATATCCAAATTGTTTTAATTCACGACACCTGCATTTGGTTAATTGCCTTTTGATACTGTGAAGCACAACATCTTCCCAGTTAAATATTCGGGGCTCAGTACACTCGATGGCGTACTGGAAGTAGCTCTGTAATGCCATATGCAGAGAAACACTCCCGACCATCCAAGCTATAGTAAAGAGGATCATGCGGAAGGTCAAGTCTTGTACCCCCCAGATAGCAACTTTCACCTTTTTCCGCTCAGCCTTAGGTATACAATATTGGTTCCAGTATTCACTCATTGTTAATCCACCGCCTCTACTACCAGTCAAGTTGACATGATACCTGCGCCTGGATAATCCGGTCAAGAAATATATGTCCTCAATGT